>JAGVVM010011525.1:0-23128 GCA_019149425.1 Psidium friedrichsthalianum
AACGACGGCCCAGGACTCGTCGGCGGTCCGAAACGATGACTCTGATATTTGCAACAACAGAGACGCAGGACTTCCAAGACAAACCAATACAGATAGAGAGATAGAGAAATTTGAATTTACTAAATGACATATACAGTAAATGTTCTATACAACCTGCGGACCCGGATTATCCTCTGAAAACCTCAAAATATAAGTTGGCCAAGATCAAAGGGAACTTCAATACCAAAAAGGGTTTTAATCTCCATCTATGCATCATATCTAAGGCGACTCGTCCTCAAGCCAAGGGAAACAACTCCTAACTCCTCCGGATCAACCATCTCGGATATCGAGGGTTTCCTCCAGGCCTCGCATCCGCCTTAAGCCCAACACTACGTCATGCATCTCAATCTCCATTCACTAGATAATCCCCATCTGAGTCTAGCATATCCATCGATTCCAGGATCATTAACGACCCAACCTCCAAACGTAGTTGCATTCATTAGCTGTCGGGGGCCCCATCCAAAAGACTGGGATATCCAAACTCTGCAGGGAAGGGACCCCTCTCTGCCCCCTCCTGACCCCTCCGGCTCATCCATCCCTCATATCTATGAGGGATCAAAACATCATATCTCTCGTCGACCAAATAATACAGTTATACCTCTCATACAAACTCCGTCCACTGCAGGATACTCAACTATCTGTGTCTCAATCTCCTAAGGAATCCCTGGCGGACTCAGGGAATATTCATGCTTAGGGTCAGGGTCTGAAAGAGCGATCAGCCACAAAATGTGAGTCGAAACTCAGCAAGCACACCTCTATATCCAATTTAGAAAGAAGCATACGTCTTATGCCAAAATATAAACCTTCATGCATAAATGATTTCAGATCATATAGATGCAGGTGCAGATACAGATGCCCAATGATTCTCTTGGGGTCCCCTGGTTGCTCATAGGTGGTTCAATAGCACTTTTGGTCTCAGCCACGTCGTAGACGCTTCAGGTTTGTACCTCAACCCATGTCTAAACACCCGAAGTTGGCACCCTTGTCACTCCAACTACTCCTTGTTGAACACGTTCAGTCGCAAGTGCAATGATCATAACTCAATAGCATTACGATCAGCACCTCCTTATCGCTTCGCTTTCCCGGTGGCTCTCTTGACACTACCAAACCGTCCCACACAGTTCTACGTACTCCACCAAATGCACATGTCTCATGCTAATATGCAGATCGATGATGTGCCGCACAGAGTCCTCAATTGACTCGACCCATAAATACTCATGTAAGCCAGCTTTGTCCATGGATATTCCTAACAATCATTCATATGCGCACACATTTCATATCAAAATATGTTGAACATAATAACCAAATCATCACATGTCACGAAAGCTCGCAATCGAGACTCAACTTCCATTCTAAGTCATCTAGGCTCGAGGACAAGAAATCCGACACACATGACAAGTCCTAGGGTCTACAAAAATACCAATTTTCTCCTATGACCAGCAGCAAATAATTGACATACAACGTCCAAGAAATAAATTTTTCATCATAAAATTTATCCTAGTTCAAGTCGCATGCATATCCAACATTCTAAATTAAGTTTAGAAATGTGTTCACCCTCAATTCGAGGTCAAGGATGGCGAATGATCGTAGCTCAGCTGAACGGCGAGCTTTGGACGAGCGACGGTGATGAGGTGGCTTGGCCGAGCGACAACGAGCTCGGGCCATGACGGTCGGCTGGATAGGAGTAATGGCCAGCTAAGCAGTGGGGTAGCTAGAGCAGCGGCGCAGCTCAATTTGCGCGTGATGCGGCTTGACCAAGCAGTAGCCGAGCATGTGAACGAAGGTCGAGTAGCAGCAAGTTCACATGTAGCCGAGGGAAGAAGTAAACGGCATCAACAAATTCACACGCGGTCAAGACAAGAGGAGAGGCAGTAGCAACTCGTAGCAAGTTGCTGCAGCAAAAGGACGAGTAGCCGTAACCCAAGATGTGCAGTGGTGGTTGACCAAGAGGAGAAAGGAAAGCAGTAGCAACGAGCGAGCAACAAGAAGAACCAGCAGCAAGCTCGGCCAAGAGGGAGTAGCAGCGGCAGCAACAGCTCACGATAGCCAAGGGATAGCAGCAGAAGATCTTGAGCAGCTGAGAGAGGAGAGGAAGCCACAGCAAGCTTCAGCAGCCAAGAATCAAAGGAGAAGCTATAGCAATGAGCAGAAGCAGAGGAAGTACAGCAGCAATGAAACAAAGATAGCAGCGAAGATGGAGCAGCAGCCTTCGAGGGGAAGAAATAGCAGCAATCGAGAGGAGACACAGCAACAGGAAGTTCACAGGCGACCGAGAGTTCAAGCGCAGTAGTAGACGAGCAACCGAGAGTCCACAAGCAGCCATCGAAGAAGAGAAGACAGCGCAGCAGCAGAGGATAAGTAGCCGAAGGGAAAGAGCAGAGGAACTTCTAGCAATGGCAGCAACAGCAGCAACCTCCCAGCAGCGGCTTCAGCGGCATCACCAAAGAAGAAGAAGAAGTCCCGAAAGAAAAGAAAGAAGAAAGTCAAAGAAGTCTGCTACCGCAGGAGTTTCCCCACGTGAACAATGGAGTTGGTGGTCTGAAAATCATGAATTTTTTTTTTACTTACATGAGAAAGAGAAGCTGTTAGTTGCATGGGAATTGGAGCTCGCAGATAAGGAAGAAATGAGGAGAAAAATGGCAGAGTGCACGTGTGGGTTTAGTGGGCTCTTTCGCCGAAATTGAGTGGAAAATTAAGGGCAAAAATTAGAGGGCATGTGGGCTTGGGGAGAGACTTTTAGCCGCAAAAGATAGAGAGGGAAAGTAGGGTTGGTGAGGGCAAGCTGCAATTCGGCTGGGGAGAAGGAGTTCAACCGAAAATTAAAAGGAAAGGTGGATCCAACATTGAATTCTCTTGTCTTGTAGCCAATAAAAATCTGAGGACAAAAAGGTAATTAGCAAATTAGGACAGAGTGAAAGTTTTACACAATGAACAGGTATATTTTTCGAGTTTGCGCGACAAGAATTTGGACTCAATTGAGGTTCGACGCGACCGAGAAATTTCTCGGCGCAAACGGAAATTTTCCTTCGACGCGATCGAGCGATAATCAAATTTCAGACCGATGCTCCAACTAATTTATTCGCGTCCCAAAAATCGAATCCTTATTCCACGAAATCCGAATTTTATTACGATTTTGGACGTCGAATTTTCAGGACGTCACAATTATACTCGAAAAATTCACTTAAGTCAACATAAGAGGAAATTATTAATAAAATTGTCGGGTCGGGATGAAGTCCCACGTGGCCTAAGTGTGTATTGAAATTATCATAAAAATTCACTAGACTTTATATTTACTAATCAACTATTAATTATTTGTGTAAGAAGGCATGAGCTAAGACAAATGTGACGTGCACAACCCACTTTACGTAAGCATAGGAAGAGGCATTGCTTGTAAAATACATTCCGTAACCTAAATCAAGTTAAATATTTGATCATGATATAAAATATTTGATACGTTATGCAAATTAAAATATTAAATTATTGGCCGTTACTACTTCCCAAGTCCACTAAAAATGGCCAGGAAAAATTATTAAAAAGTCCTAAACTTATTGCATTTGTGCCAATTCAGTTCTAAATATTATTTTTTTTATCAATTCAGTCCTAAACCTTTTACAATTGTGGCAATTCAGTCTATCCGATGAATTTTGGCCGATTTGCACTGATATGGACGCCAGCTAATCGGCGACATAATATCTTAGTATTTTCTTGAATTTTTTTTTATTTTTCTTTTCATTTTTTCCTTCTCATTCCCTCTTCTTCCTCCAGCCAATTGCCGAATTCAAAAAATATTAAAATATTGGTCACTGGTCGGTCGGCATCCATGTTAGCGCCGATCAGCCAAAATTCACCGGATCAACTAAATTGGCACAATCGTAATAGATTTAAGAATTTTTTTTAAAAAAATAATTTTCCCATAAATGACCTACGGCCAATGGCAATAGGGAACATAGGTGTGCTCCATGCAACGAGGGTGCAATGCACAATCTCCATAGTTAGCTCTATGTTTATCGGTAGGATGCTGAATTATCCTTGTCTGCCCGTCATCTTTTGCAACAACTTTGGCTAGGTAGGCAGGTAGTTTCGGAGCGAAGTTCGCGAAGAAAAGCCGATCCCGATAGTTCAAGGTCGGTCGACCCATCATCATTTATTCCGTGCCGGTAAATTTTCGATGGAGTTGGTATGTGTACAAAAAAGTTGCTGGTCATTTGATTTTGCCAATACCTTATCGGAACTTACCGACATTTTCGTGTAATTACAAAGTCTTTGTTTGGCCATGCAAATTATTGACTTCTCTTATCTTCTCATCGATATTCATTTGTCTTTCTTACCATCGTCTTAAATTTACCAACTTTTGTAGGAATCAACCGATCCTTGTCTAAGTGACTCAACACCCTTTTTTCCCTATTGAATTACCAACTAGTTTTGGGTTAAAAACTCTCATTTGATTTACTTAATTACCAACACCGATTTGGTTCCTTTCTTCGACTTATTAACCTGTGTTATCGTCTATCAACTTTTAGTTGTCTTTCTTACGAATGCCGAAAGTTTATCGGAATTTATCAATCTTTTATTTATGTGTTGTATGGGCTTGTCTCACATTAGGTAATTATCAACTAGTTGTGGTTTACAGAATCTCACTCGAGTTGTTTAACAATGTTGACTTTTTTGTTGTTGTTTTTGTTCAACTTGATAGCTTCCTCTATAGACTTATTGGCTTTACATTTGTTTGTCTTGCTTGTCAATGTTACTGACTCTATTTCAACTTATCATTCATACCACCAACTATAATCCTTACAGGTTTGTTTGAGCGACAAAGTAATTACTTCTCAATGAAACTTAATTACTATCGTCACATTTAGATCCAATACCATATGAAAAATGTAAAATCAAGACAAACATAATTGGTGATCCCTACATTGTAAGTGTGTACAATCCGATTTACAATGACATTGAGATTAATTCCATTAAATTCAGTTTTTAGACAGTTTACGGGAATTCTTCCTATCCAATCTCGATCCTCAAATACAGAAAATGTCTTTCGATTATTACTAAGAGCATCAATACCTATGCACATACATATCCTGTTTAAAACAATAGTCAATGCCATGCAAGTCTTATTTTGAATGGGAATGCAAAAAATGGCACTTAAAATCTAGTCAATCAAACGGAGCACGGATTAGAATTGCTACAAAAAAAATGTACAAGGACTAAATTTGCAAACTTCAAAAAGTACATAGACTAAAAATCTAATTTTCAAGGTGGGGGGGGGGGGGGGGTCGGGTCAGAGTTGGTTTGTATTGGTTGGTAAGGGAGGAAAATGAACCGCCGTCTCAGCTAACCAAGGTGGAAAGGCGTTGAACCAGGGAGGAGGACGACGACGGCGAAACAATGGCCTGCGCCTGCAGGCTCTCCTTCCTACGCTTCTCTCCGCCTCTCCCACCAGCGCGTCCCCACCGCAGCGACCTCGTTCTCGCGCCGGCGCCAAGACGCTCCCTCGCGTTGCCGCCATTCCCTCTCAAGTCATCGAAGTCAACTTACTTGACCGCCCAATTCTTTGCACTCGCTTCCCCAGGAAGCCCTGAGGCCCTTCGTCCCCGGCGGTGGAAACGACAACTCCGGCGGCGGCGGCGGTTTCGGCGGTTCCGATGGATTCTCCGGGTGGTGGAATCACGACGATAGCGGCGGAGGCGGCGGAGGCTCTCCACTCGGTCGACTTCTCGTTCTCTTTCTCTGCTCCCGCGCGCTGACCGGCAGGAGCAGCTTCCTGAGCAATCGGCTTTGTTCATCATCGTTTCGGTTTTTCTCATTTCTGCGCATTTCGAATACCTGCTTCGGCGCTAGCGAGAGCTGCTCTCGAGGATGAGGACGAGGAGGAGGAAGAGAATGGTGTTGTTTGGGAAGTGCAGGAGGCAAGTGGACGAAGCTTGTCCGTGATCCTCGCAACGTGGACGCTTTCGTGGTCGCTTCGCGGGGTCGCTTCGGCTTCGGAGATGAGAAGTTGTTTGCTCCTGGTGTTTTTCCCGAATTTGTGGTTGCAGTGCAGGGGGTTGTTCATGCGGTGATGCTTCCTGAAGGATTTCCTGACAGCGTCACCAGTGATTATTTGGATTATTCTCTTTGGAGAGGAGTTCAAGGCGTTGCGAGTCAAATCAGTGGTGTTCTTGCCACTCAGGTAGTGCATATGTTTCCTTGAATAGCTCTAGAGCCATGTGTTACTTTGTTACTTGTATGATGCTTTTAGAGCGCCTGTTTAATGTAGGAAAGAGTATACTTATGCATCCTAATGGGGTAATTGCTAACGTTGATGCATCGTTGTAAATGTTCCTTGGCAAGAGTTGTAACTAGTTATGGAGATGTCCCTCATGACTATTGCTTTAGGAATTCTGGTTGGTTTGGCCAATAATCTCATTTTAGTCCTATCAGATGAAAAAAGGAAAAAAGAAAAGCTCAATTATTCTGAAAGCCCTTACCAAAAAAAAAATTATTCTGAAAGCTTCTTAGAGCTGGGGGATTGAGCTTCAACTTTCAGTTGGGTCTGAAATGAAGAAGAGAAAGGAAGAGGAGAGAGTAATTGTAATTTCCTTATCGTCTGTTGGGACTGATTGTGAGGAATATAATATGCGCCCCAATATTACTCGTGATTTGAGAGATTTGTCACTTGCAACAGCAAGCAAGCAAGGGTCATAAAGGACTAATCAACTAACAACAAACCACAAGAACTTACAATGAGAGGTTTTGAATTCCTCTTCTAAGATGTACGCAAAAGTTTGTTGCCTGAAAAGCTGAAGAATTGAACTCAAATATAAAGTGCATATTTTTAAAGCAAAGGTCACAGGTCTCTACTATTTACTACGTGAGGCATAATATTGTTTTTCCTGGATCCGTCCTTTTCTCATTTGCTCAGCAACATGACAAAAGTGTTTTTGTTGCAATTGTTGTGTGCCTTGTGGTTATGTACGTATGATATGTTATTTGTGTAGGCCTTGCTTTATGCTGTTGGTTTAGGAAAAGGAGCTATTCCCACAGCTGCTGCTGTGAATTGGGTGCTGAAGGATGGGATTGGATATATCAGCAAGATTTTTCCTCTCGAAATTTGGACGGCATTTTGATGTCCATCCAAAGGGGTGGAGGCTTTTTGCTGATTTGTTGGAAAATGCTGCCTTCGGAATGGAAATGTTGACTCCTGCCTTCCCACATCTTTTTGTTTTCATTGGTGCTGTTGCAGGAGCAGGACGCTCAGCAGCGGCTCTCATTCAGGTGCTTATCAAGTTGTGCTTTTATTTCATATTGATATTTATCAGCGTCCACATTCCTTCTACTAGTTCGAAACAGGGTTGTTTCTAGCATGTCAGACAACCACTGTTGAAGAATAAGCTTCCTGCTCTTAGATTGATCTTGCTTATCCAGTGTTGAAGGAAGTGAAATTACTTAAAGAAGAATCCTGGATTTCTGATTTGTGACTATTCACTCAGTCAAATAGTCTGACAAATTTGAGTTTTTAATCCTCCCTGCCATCTCAATTGATACAATGAAATCCTTTGTCTGTGTCTTGCAGAAATAAATCGATGGACCTTTGATATTGACTATTCTGTTCGGTATATATTGAACATTTCTATAACTGTTCTGTCCCATGTTTGAACATTATGCTTGTTTGCTTTGTTTCTATAGAAGTTAGAATGACTTCCTCTCACATTATTTGCATTCTCTCAGTAGTTGTGCTGAGCTGAGCCTCTGGGAATGTATATGGGCTACCTTTAATTATGGCCTCTTATTTCACCAAAATTGGATTCTTTCCTGAGATTTTTTCTCTCAATTTATTCACAACTAACTTTCTGACGAGTTATTAAGGCGTCTCTTTTGTTTATTGGATCAATTGCTTCTTTGTTTACTTTTACTGACTAATTATAATCATCAATAAGTTTCTCTCTCTTTTAAGGGTAACCTAATTACAACTCATAAGTGCTGAGTTATGACTTGGCATTGGTGTTAGCCTCTGGGGTAATAAGGGGTGGGTATTTCCTGTGTACATAGTCTGTCTTGCATTTTTTTATGTTATTCCATACCAAGATCATATAATGTCACCCGTTACTGAATGGTTGGAATTTATTCCTTCTCAGTCAGCCACCAGGAGCTGCTTTTATGCTGCTTTGCTGCTCAGAGGAACTTCGCTGAGGTGAATGCAATTTCTATTGGCTTTGTCTGTTTTGTTGTTAGCTTGGTAAAAATATTTGCTTCAAATGGACATACATCTTGTTTATACCCTTTGATCGTATCTGTGTGCTGAATCATTGTGCATTACTGCTAAAGAGTGGTGTTCAGTTCTGAATGTTAGTGTCGACTGTAGGTAATTGCCAAGGGTGAGGCACAAGGAATGGTGAGCAAGTCTATTGGTATCATACTTGGTATAGCACTGGGAAATACCGTCGGCTCCTCTATACCTCTTGCACTTGCTTCTTTTACTGTGGTGACCTGGTCCACTGTTCTGGCAATCTTAAGTCATACCAATCGATTCATCTGAGGACTTTAAATCCTTATCGTGGAGTAAGCCTTTTCCTTTTTGTTTGTATACGTGAATTATCATGAATTTGTTCCAGTGTAGAAAAGAATCTGTCCTCATTTGTTGATTAGGCTATTTCATGATCCAGTCATTCAGAAGGTTAGATACACAGGTTTCTTTGGAGGCCTCAAAAGATGACGAGATAACAATATAGAGTTGCGTATTTGATTGGGATTATAAGCTCGTGGGTCCTTGGAAAAATAAGTAGTTTGTTTATCTTCTGCTATGTCGTTGTCACATGGAGAGGCAAGTGTTAGTCTGAGTTCTTTGGGACACTGCCCAGCCATGTTGACCCCAAAACAATTATAGAGTGTGTTCTTGTCAAATGAATGTCATAGCAGTTTGTCAGTTTGAATGATAGATTTTACCTTGTGGTTGGAGTAAGGTCAATAAAATTTTGCCACGATCATAAACCTTCAAGTGAAAAGAATTGCATCAGACAGTCAAAAACAGCAATCCCTCAGGCCGAGTCTTGTCGCATGTTGTATTACTAGTATCAACTTTTATGCAGATGGATGTTTCTTGCATGCTTGAAATGAATCAATGATTTTCTTTTTTATATATATTTACTGAAGTTTGCATGATTCTATTGTGTTATGAAGATCAAGCTCACTTTGAGCTAGGAGCTTGAATATTAATTACAACAACTAAGCTCATTTCACTAAGTGGAGTCGACGAGGGCATTCTTTGTCACCATTAGGCCCTTTTTCTATCAAGTATTTTAATATGATCCTGTTTTATCTCCTTGTCTTAGGTATTCTTTTGCCTCTTTCTATATGCACTTCCCCAATAACCACATTTTCTAATGGGGGCATCCAAAGGCCATCTTTCAACATGTGCAAACCATTTTATGAGCTTTTTCCATCTTATCCTTGATTTGAGGTCGTCACATCACTTTTCTGCAATAATCATCATCAAGACATGTCTGTATTTGGCGTAAAGCATTCTTTGTGATGACACATCACTGTTGTATCCCGTCTTAAAGATCTTCCTTAAGCTTGGCATTTGATAATCCCAAATTGTTCAGGTGCTCTTCAACTTGTGTTACCAAAAAAAAAAAAAATCTAAACAAAAAACGTGATGTACAATCTGATGCTCCGTAGCTTGCAAACCAACTAATATCATATGGAAAATTAACTTCTCTCTCACATTTTGGATGACTTGCTGGATTATTCAATGAAGCTGAACGTCAAGTTGGCTTGATTAACGTGCATATTTGTATGCCTTAGTACTATAATATCACTTGAATGTTGTTCATGTGCCACTAAGCTCCGTTTATGCCTTTCTCATTGATCATAGACCTTAATGGTGAGATGACGTAATATAAATTCCTTTCGAATGCTTTCGAGCGCATACTCTCAAGTACATTCTGTAGTTGGTAAAATTGAGGTGATGAGGGATCTTGAATCTACTTCACAATAGAAGTAGAAAGGAACATTTTTTTGATGATATCCTGCTCACAACTTTTATTAAAGGTGTTATTTGGTGTTCTGATATTCTGGATCAGGTTTGTTTTCACAGTGAGTACCTAACTGAGTGTCAAGCCCCTTCATATAAGGAGGTCATGATGAGAACCGACTATTCCAACTCTGTCCCTATCTTGAGGAACATGTTGAAAAAAAGGTGAGATTTTTATCTTTCCTTAGTGTACTTATATCTGCTACTAGGTACCACTGCAATGATGTTTCAGATTTCCAAGCATTTGAATGTTTTAAGGTTGAAGTGCTTTGTTGAATATTAGGAAATCATGATTGATCACTTTCTCTTATTCTAGGTTCAGTTTGCATACGAGAGTGTTTGTGCTTGTATCTCATATTGCTAGATGCTAGAACTAGTTTCCTTGAGATCATTTTGTCTCAGATGCTTGTAAAACACCGATATTCTTGTAGCCTGAATTTTTTATTGATTTTTTCTGCGCATTTTCAAGTTTCCATCTGTGATGGGTAGCTATGCCAGAACTGCTAATTAATTACTTGGTCATGCTTCCTCAATTCTAAATATGTATGATGATAAATTTCCAAGTCAAGATTCGACAGTTTCTGTTGCAGCTTCTTAAATGACCTTTTCTTTGATCAAATTCTGAAATGACTTTAGTATCCATTAAAGAACAGCGAAAACCATCAGAAAATGGATTTCAATAATTGTGTTGTTGGAATCTCATCAATAATTTTCACCTTAGGCACAACCCAGTGCACTATCTCTGGGAGCAAAGGAAGCAGCTGCTCAAATAGAGCGTCGGCTGCAGCTAGGTTCGAAGCTCAGCGATGTTATCAACCAAAAGGAGGATGTTGTGGCACTATTTGATTTATTCAGAAACGAAGGCTACATTCTGACGGAGTACCTTGGCAAATTTTGTGTAAGTAAAATTTGGACATTATTGCTCAGAGTTGACAATTTCGCTCTTCCTTGCTTTATATCATAGCTAGCTTTATTGTTCACTGTCATCCAGCATATCCTTGAGATTCCTCCTCTCCATCAATTGTTCATTGGCGGGGTACCTTGTAGTTAGGTTGACTAGTCCAGAGGACTTTGTGAAAGTACAAAAGTTACCAAGATAAGGTTGATGACTCGGTTAATTGAAAATGGACATTCTTCATGTGACATTAAGCCTTTGTGTGTCATTTCATGTTGGTTTAGGACTTTCACTTATATCCATTAAACTCTATTAACAAAGAAGGATATTGGTGTGAATTAGGTTGTGCTGAAAGAGAACTCTTCACCACAAGACATGCTTAAGTCACTGTTCCATGTCAATTATCTGTACTGGTTGGAGAGAAACGCTGGAATTATGGCCACCAGTGTCACTCGTGACTGTGGAGCCAGTGGAAGGCTACGTGTATCATTAGAGTATGTGCAGAGGGAATTTAAGCATGCCAAAGATGATGCAGAGACAGTGGGCTGGATAAGTGATGGACTCATTGCCAGGCCTTTACCTACTAGGATTCGTCCAGGTCACATGCCATCTTGGGGCGCAGTGTGATCTAAAGATGTTGATTTGCCTGATCTTATCCTTGCATGGCTTTTGGTGATGCCTTGGGTTGGTGAGAGAAAAGATCTTCATATGGTCCAGAAAACTTTGGCATGGTTTGCTTCTTTAATTGTCATTAGTCATGCACAGGTGACTTGTACAGATTTTGGCAAATTCAACGGAATGTGACTGCAGTAACCCAGCATGACTAGGAGAATAGGGTTATGAGGTACTTCTTCGAACCAGTCATTTGAGTGCGATAATATCCTGCTATATTGGTGGGCTGGAGCTAAAGATTCGGAGGTGAAAGCTTTGGGGAACCAGAAGCTTCCAATCAAGTTGTCGAGTCACTGCCATGTCCTCCAGGAGTTTCGTGCGGTGCCTGTTTTCAGCAATGCATGTCCACTGATTGTCTTATCGACATGGCGCATCGACCGAAAGCATTTTTTTTAAACTTGAAGTACTTTCCACAGGGGTATTGCCCCTCGTGTGACTATAGCAGAAAGGATCATAAGTGTTTATGTTCCTCTTCTAGCAAACCAAATCTTTGGCGAGATGGAAAGCCTTCATTGGCATCTTATTTTCACTTTGCATCATTTCACAACTACGCCTTCTTCATTCAATTGCACTCTGATTGAAGCATTGGATACTAATCACCAATGTCTTTCAACCAACGAACTCAACATTATTCTTTTGTGTTCTTTTTGTAAACCTACTGACTCGAATATTATGTTTGTGGTTGATTAAGTTGGCCTTTGACTCTATTCAATCTTTCCTGGCAAACAATATTTCAACAAATGCCAACTCGTGTATAAAAAATCTATGGTTTGTGATCCAGAGTGCTTTCCTCGAGAATTTCATGACGAATGTTTTTCCTTGAGAAATGTGATCTAGAGGGCTTTCATCGAGGATTTGTTGAGGAATGTTTTTCCTTGAGAAATGCATGCATGTGACTGGAGCATAGCATGATTCGATACATGAATTGCTACTTACGAAATATAGAGTATGGTCAGTTTTGATTGAAGCTGGATAGTTGGAGATTCTTTCCAGATTCAGGGTAATAAGCTACCCTTACTCATGATTCATGTCTTATTTTGTTGAATTGCTCTATGTCGTCCTCCAACACTTGGTTGGACACAGGGTTCTTGTTCTTATAAGATGCTAGAGCTTGTTGGCATTTTACTTTGTTGCATTGTGAAAATCTTACAAGCGGACATGCGTCGATTATGAACTATTTTCACGTTTCTGTTCGTGGTTTTGAACTGCTCAATGTCAATTTCTGATCTGTAAAGCAAGTCGAGCTCAATTTGTCATGAATATTGGTTTGCCGACAGTTCTATCTGGAAAAAAGAAGAGAGGAAATTAGGTCTCTTCGGTGTAGGAAAACACCAGAAATGCGCTGGTGCTCCGCTGCAGGAAAGTTTTTTAAACAGATAAGACTTCGTTGATACTTATTCATAGGCGACCATACCATGCGAAGAATGTTGTCTTCTATTCTTATTATACGTTTGCATGCTACTTAGTTGAATATCCACCTTATACGTTTGTATGATAACAGGTCGAATATTCACCTTTTTAATTTGTAAGGTACTCACAAAAATAGAAAATCCAGAATTTTCTTTTAATCTGAATTCTACATAAATTGGGATGTCCTTCAAGATCAGTGCTGAGAGAAAAGTTGTGTTAATTAATACAGCCACAAAAAAAAATCACGATTATAGAGTTTCACTTAATATTCCAAGAACTTTATAACATGAACTGTTACAAGATGAACTATTATGCTTACAGGTTGATTACTATGGTTAAGCGCTTCAAGCTTGCATAGTACACACTGATGCGCCGTAGCGATTAGAATGAATAATTGATATAAGTAAGGTTACGAAACATGCACTTATGATAAGAAAACGAAACATGGAGAATAACATTACGAAAGAATATATATCAACCTCATGAATCTTCCTAACTTTTTTTATTTTTCTTTCCTCATATCTAGAGGCTGTCGTGGCAAGTATCCATATTCAAGTTGCAAATTAATGTAGAACTCATAACTTCATGTATCTTGTACATGGTAAAGCAGTAAAAGTAAAAAAAGGAAAAAATCACTTCTGATTGATGGAACAATAGTCATGACAATACATCATAGTTGGAAGACAGTATATATCACACATTCAACTCGTGTATTGGAAAGTATAAGGAAAAGACAATAGAATGTGAATATTAATCATAAACTAATAATAGTAGCATGAAATAAGCAAATGGATACATCTTGAAAGGAGAAATAAATATACAAGGGACCGTTTGTTCATGTCATAAAAAAGGAGAAAATACTTTTTACTTTATCTTTTCCTCAAAAATTCGAAATCTCATTAAATATAAAAAAAGTGGAGGAAATTACATTGAATTTAAGTGTCAACATTAATATTTCGCCAAAGTTTCAATTTTATCAGATTTTGAAAATGGAAATTTTTTTTTTGGGTTGTAAAATCCTAATTAAAGAAAAATAGGAAGCAAAAAACAAGCAAGACATATTATAGGTGAGCATAGCCCCAATGTCTGCAGGTTGCTTCCAAGTTCTAAAAATTGGGCAACCGATTTTTACTGGTAGGTTTCATCTAGAAAAAGTCTTCTTATGTTTTTCATTCAATGTTTTCGCACGATCTCGTGGTACTCCATCGCATTCAATGATGAGTGTGTAATATAAAACTATTAATCCGTCCTTCTATTTCTAGGGAAATTCATGACTGAGACCTTTATTTAGCTAATATTTCATATATTTTTACGAGTCAAAATAAGAGTCACAGCAAATGACGGTCATTAAATATGATAAGTCACTGTAATCATTCAATTAAGAAAGTAGAATTTGCGTATATTCTGAAACTTGTGACATGATAAATTTCAAGTTTAGAACAAGTACGATAGATTCGAATTTTAAAAATTAATGAACCAATTTCAGACTGGTAGGTTTCCAGATTTTGGATCTTGTGAATTGAGCCTGAAATCAGTCAAAATAGGGGTGAGCAAGTTGGACTGATCCGACCGGGACCGCCGGGACCAGTGGTCCGGTTCCCGATTCTATAGAAGTCCGGTCCAGTTCCCGGTTCCTAAAATTGAAATTGGTAACTGGGCAGTCCGGTTCTCGATTTCTGGTTTCTAGGACCAGACCGGATCGGTCCTTTTTTTTTTTTATTTTTTTCCTAATTTGATCAGTGAATATCTTTCGGCTCTTGGGCCTTTTGTTTTTTGCTACTAGGAAGTCATTTTATATGGACGTTGAAGTTCTATAACGTTATTGATTTCAACAATTAGAGAGTAATTTAGGCTACATTTTTTTTTGCCCGTCTGGTCCGAGTTGGTCCGATCTGATCCATTTATCGGTCCGGTCCAGTCCGGTTCCTATGATGGTCAGTTGACTCCTGGTTTCGATAAATTAGGAATCGGGACCACCGTCCGGTTCCCGATTCTTGAGGGGAACCGGACCGGACCGGACCGGGAGCCAACCTCCTCTAAGTCAAACAGTGGGTCGGTGAGTACAAGCTATTAGTGCTCCTTTTGTAATCTCTCCGCTCTCCTCTTGCATGAAATCGGAAAATGGCATCGTCCTCGCCGTCACCTCCATTTCCAAGCCACCACCTCTAACTTCTCTTTACCCACGCACAGCTGAAATTCGCGCCTTGATGGTCACCAAAACCTGCACCACGAAAGGACCCCTTCCGTCGAGCCCCGCTCCTATCCATCTTCCTCTTCGCAGCCCCAACAAGCTTTGCACTCGCCCTCTCGAACTCCAAACTCCACACCCACAACGAATCCTTCCACAATTCACCCTCATCGCGCCTCCGAAAGTCCTAAGACTCCGACCCAGGAGAAAAGAAACAACGCCTCGACTGCGACCACGGACGTTTTTGCGCTTATTGGATGGCCTCGGCGTGACTGTTTCACCTGAAATCTACGTTTCGTTGATCAAAGAGTGCACGGAAAATGGTGACTCTGCCGGAGCACTTGAGCTTCATAAACACATCAGGCGTAGTGGGTTGAGACCCAGTTTGCGATTGCTTAACCGGGTCTTGCTAATGTACGCGGTCTGTGGTTGCTTGGTTAGTGCTCGCAAAATATTTGAAGGAATGCTCCAGAGGGACTTCAGTTCTTGGGCTATCTTGACTGTCGGTTATGTAGAAGAGGGTGAGTATGAGGAAGCTATAAGGCTGTTTTTGAGGATGCTTTGCTGTATCAATGTGAGTGAAATTCCTCCGTGGATGGTTGTGTGTATATTGAAGGCTTGTGTACATAGCGTGAATAAGGATCTCGGTGAACAAGTTCATGGTTGGCTATTGAAGCAGGGCAGTGGGGATGAGAAATCCCCTGCCCAGGTCATTGATCGATTTCTATGGGAAATTCAATTGCCCGGATTGTGCTACATTATCTTTCAGCAATTGTCTAGACACAATTCTGCTATCTGGACGGCCAAACTTGCGTATGACTGCAGTGGACATCACTACGATATGGTCTTTAGTGACTCAGGGAAAGAGAGGGCGGGAATTCGGAAGAGTAGATCCATGTTTTTAAGTGTCCTCAAGGCATGTGGCAGGGTTAAGGACGACGGAAAATGTGGTCGGCAGGTTCATGCTAAAGCCATTAAGGTTGGAGTGGAGTCGGATGCTTTCGTGCAGAGTGGGTTGGTTGACATGTACGGACAATTGGGTTTATTGAGAGACGCAAGGACAGCTTTTTGACATGGTTAGAACAGAGGAGCATCACATTTTGGAATGCCATGATCAAGGGTACATAAGCATGGGTTCTCAATTGAAGCCATTAGCTTCTATATCAGATGAAGAAGCAGGGTTGACATTGCAAGAAAATCTCCTTGATGAAAGTGCGCATTGCTTCCGGAAGTTGAATTATTAAAGGACCTTAAGGAAAATCAGTCAGAAATGGATTTTCGGTAGGGGATATTTGTGTCGATAAGTATTTGGCATTACTTATCACTAGAGGCTTTTCCATCTTCAAGGCAGTTTACAGGACAGTTGATAGAGCCAGACATGGGTTAGCTTTGGTTGTTCTGCTTTCTTGTGGTGGTACTGAACTCTGCTACAGATGAGTTGCGAGCGATCGACAATCATACTGTATTTAGACTCAACTATGCAGCAGAAGGAGATGTGCTCGCTCTATTAAGTGGTTCAATGAACCTGCTAGTTTTTTTTGTCTACGGGGGTAAAATGCAGCTGTTTAAGTTGGAGCTTTTGTGAGACCTACATCTTTTTGCCCTCTTCAGGTACTTGCTAGCTTCTGATGTTCACTGCGTGGTTAATGGGCTCTTTTAGTGTAGTGTGATTTATGTTTTCTAAGTGTGCTGAAAGAGTGATTATTGCCTCAATGCTTTGTATTGTTCTTAGGGCCTTCGTTGAAGTTTTCCTTGATTGGATTCATCATACGTGTATTGACTCGTCACCTCTTTCACTCAAATCATGTACTAGTCCTTGTTCACTCCTATGACATTTTTATGACGTCACCTTAAGATTGTAGCGTCTCTTCGTAATGAATGTTAAGGAGTGCCAGAGATGGGCTTTTACTTTTCCTTGTCTTATTCATGAAAAAAAAAATCAGATTATTGATGTGACAAGCGTTTTAATGCGATATAAATAGATGTACTGAAGCTATTGAAATTATATGCACCAAATTTGATATTCTTTTAACTAGTACGGAAGTTCACTTTTTTTTTTTTTTTATGCATTCCTACACAAGCATATAATTATTCCCAATGGGACTAAGCACCTGCATACGACCATCTCATGCATTAGATACTGGAAGATCTTGCTTCCTACAATGATGGTCTGAATTATTATCGCCTTCATCCTCTGGTTGTGCAGAAAACATTTCTTTACTTTCTTTTCTCCCCCAGTTTTCCGTGGTAGCTTGTTTTGGTGGTTTCTAGCATATAGCTGGACTTTGCCAGAGTGACAGTTCAGATTTACAAGGTAATACTACTATTTTTTGCACTTAATGTTCTATTGTGATCATGTTAGCTTGTCTAGTTTCATCTTTGAACTCTTATGGTATTCCAAAGGTGTGTGCTGCTTGGCAGAATGATTAGGAAAAAAATAAGTTGCAATCGCATAGGTCCAAGTTTTTAGCTCCGCGTTTGAAGATTTAATTGTTCAACTCGTTGGCTCTGATTTAAGCTTTTTTTTCTGATTAATTTCATGTTATGGTTGGGGTTGCTGTTTGCATATTGGCTTTCAGCAGTTGAATCATGTTTTGATGAGTGGCCACTTTGTAATAGAATCTGGTAGGGACATAGAAACATCTGATGTGATGAGCATTGGCATCCTGTTTGATTTGGTTCGAGTATAGATTCTGGACATCGTTTTCCGTGTATAGTCAAGTTGCTCTAATTTTTGTTTTATTAAATATTGCTTTTTGTGATACTTTTCTTATATGATACTTGTGAAGTTTTAATATAGTTTGAAGAATGACTTTGTTATTTCGTAGAATTATTGGTCTCAACTAGATGCTGATCCCTACAACTAGTATGCTTGCGTCATCGATGCTGTCGGAGATGTGACCAAAGAACAAAGTGCAGAAATTAAAAGCTATAACGCTCTCTGAATTTCACCACAGATCCTTAAATTTCCTTGAACCTGACACATTACTAGATGCTTTTAAAAACTCGAATCCTCAAGATGCTAGTACCATAAGCAATCAAATAATTAACTAACTGACATATACGTGCCATGACTCCAATGCCAATTTCGTTTCCTCAGAATCCTATAAACGTCACATTCTGAAACTGCAACCGAGTCAGCCTCAAAGCTCTGCAAACAAATTCATCAACTCAGTAATTCTCATTTATTGCAACATTCAACTATGAACTGAATCAGACATGAAGTGTTAACATTTCCCATATGCAAAGCAAACACAACAGTATGAAGAAGCAGAATTGCATCAGAATCATTTGCCAAACTTTCATAAAATATTGGTCGTTTTTACGAATCTATAGTTTTATACGGAATACTGGTCGTAAATTATAAGAAATCGCATCTGGCAATTGCATTGCTACAAATATCCACACAAAATACTGACACTAACCTGATTGGTCGGGTTTTCAGATCAAAGTACTTCTGGCAGCCATTGTAGAATTGTCAAGCCAAATATGCCGAAAGATGGGCAATTACACATACAAGCAGAATTCCCTACCATGGATTGGGGTACAGACTACGAAATATCCCAGTCTGAAAATCTTCTCAGAATCTGTCTACAAATACTCAGTTCTGAGGCTGACTCGTTAACGTTTAAGATTGTTTTCCTGAGTGGGATACTGGCTGGCATGATGCTAGCGTGGTTAATTCTTGATGATTAGATGTAATTCTTCTTGGACGTCTGAGCAGCATACTAATGTGATTTGACTTTGTTCCAGGCAATCTTTTGCTCCATGAGGTTGTAGGCATTGTAATCATCCTTGGTCTTCCAACCTCACTCGTGATGCTAGAAAGATTCTTGCACAATTTAGTAGTTCAAGGAAATGTTTCTTCGATTTTATAGTGCAATGTTTACTCTTGTACGGTCTGGGTTTATATTATTAGCTTCTGAATCAGCTGGTTTGGGTCCTTGCAGATCTTCTATAGATTGTCGGACGCTCTCAGAGAGTACATGCACAACAATTTCTTGTTACTGGAACGTGTTCACCTGTTTGTTTAGAAAGAAAAAGCATATCCAACAGCCACACTGGGAGATAGTCAAATAACGTAAGAAGATATGAGCACTTGAGGAGCAATAGAGATAGATTATATGATACTTAAATCCTATAGCATTGCGCTTCCAGTCGCTTCTATGTGTTGTGTGTGTTGTGTGTGTTTTTTTTTTTGTCTTCTAAAATCTTCGATGCATGGCTTACAACAGTGAGTGCTTTGTCTTCCTCCTTCCCAGCTACTCCATTTCAATGATCTGTTGCCACCTACTGAAGAGTCCTTTAATGCATGTCATAAATCCCCACCGGCAAGGCACAAGTAGAAGCAGAGGGAGGCTCTCATTACCTAGAGATACCTTAATGCACTAGACGATATCATGGAAGACTTGCTGGAACCCTCCTCTCAAACCATGCACAGACGCGAGACGAGTGCTATCGGGGCCCTTCGCAGTGGTCGAAGTGCTTCTCCGACTGACTGCGATTGGGTGGAGGGTTCTCTAACGCTGTGTGTCGATGGCGCATACATCCATGATGGCACGAACCAGCAGTATATTCCTCGTGGGCCCTATCATCTCTTCGGCAGGGATGGAGCGAAGCTCATGGTTGAACGACATTTTTTTGGTCGCTATGTCAAGATGAGTAAGTACAACCGAGCGCAATCTAGGCTCTTTCGTCGTGCCCGATGCCTTCTCTGGCTTCAGTATCGGATGCCAAGTCGTCCGATCTCGGTATTGTGCTGTAGTGACAGCTGCGGAAACGGCTTGCCTGGAATTTGGATAGTGAGAGTGACTTCAACAAGCCTGAGTTTGATTGTGAGTTGGGTTGGTGCGACCACAAACTTAGTCGGAAAAGAAAAAAAATGTATCATGGAAGAAGCACGAAGTATATCACCAAGAATAGGCTTCTAGCAATCGTATCAATATAGATATTCCTCATTTCCATGGAAACTTGATGAGACTCTTACAAGAGTAGGTAATATAATTTTTTCCCCCGGGAGCTTCATTTTCTTGGTCTAGAAATTTAAATTAAGAGCTAATCCTGATTTTTCTTGGTTGGTCTTGTGGGTACACTCAACTAAAATACCTGGGGGAAATATTCAAAACCCTAAATCTATTGTATTTTTGACATTTAAACATAAATTTTTAATTTTGCCAATTGATTCTTAAATATTTTCACGTTTTCTAATTGAGTCTGTTTAGCCAATTTTGGCTGGAAGTCATCAACATAGATACAAGTCGTCCTACATGGCATGGGCAATGTTGACGGGGCAATTTTTTATACTATCATTTTTTTTAAGAATTCTTATATTTTTTTCTTTTCCTTTTTTTTTTTCTTCTCTTTTCATCAGTTTTTTTTTTCCTGAAAGGTGGCAGCCCCTCCCTTGCCCGCCACCTTAAAAAAAAAAAAAAATCAAAGAAAAGAAAAGGTGAGTAAAAAAATTGCAAAAATATTAAGAAATTTTAATTTTTGCCTGCGTAGTGATAGTTGATGCGAAGCATTGAACTTCATCGGTCCAATCTCACGACTCGCAAGCTCATCGGTCAATCAGCTGATAATGCAGCAGTAGTCGATTCATCGGAACAATTATGAATTCCAACACAGTTCTATTGCAAGTCAAGCAACATCGGTGTCCATTCAGGCCAAATCGGATTTTGGTTATAAATTATTATGGTGGATCCAATGGAGTTTCTGACGACCAAGATGCTGACTAAGGAGTTGCTAATTCTTCCATGCTGATTATGTTTTAAGTTATCGATATGAAGGTTAGCAACCAAGAAACCAAATAAGGAGATGTCAATTCTTGCTAGCCATTAAGTTATGTTCCACTAGAATAGTTGCCGATTCGAAGCTAATTCTTACATAATAATGGGAGGCCATTCTGAGTCATTTCCATGATCATTTGGTGATATCCCAAGGTGGTTATTTGTTGGACCAGAATTATGGATGAATTTTGAAGAAGAACCACAAGGCTGAAGAGTCAAAGGCTACAAGTCTCCATGCAATTTAATGTTGTTCTAGTTACTAATTTAATTGTTTTCTAGTTCCTTTATCTCTTTAATATAGTTCCCATGTGTCTTTATTGTTCGGGAAGTCTCTATGTTCATGTGGTCCCTATGTCTTTATTAGTTGGTTGGTTCTTGAGCCGTTATTGCTTTGTCTATTTTCTATGTCCTAGTCCTGCCGTAAATAGAGGCAGAGTCTCAATTGTAACACATGCTTGTTGATGATTCCATGAATATGAAAACTTGTGAGATTTTCCTTGGTCAAGCTAATATCTTCAGAGAATGGATAACTCATTGGTCTTTTTTATCTTTAGAGAATAGATTACTCCTTAATGGTGAGCCAAAAAATCCCTTATCCTTGGCTGATAGATATCCTTTAGGCCTTGGTGGTAAATTTTATATCCCAAATCCCTTTATCCCCAATTAGTGGCATTGCCTTTAGACTGTGATGGCGAGCTTCGTCAATTCCGATCTATATTGTCAGCTGGTGGCGCGTACTTTGCGCATCGATGTGTTTGGCCCATCCAGTGCATGCATTGGTATCTATCCAATACATCAGCAATTTGGCTCATCCATTCCTTCATCCATCATTCAAAACGCATTTGGCTCATCCTGCACATGCATCACTTGTTGTGCCACATAGTATGTCGGTGATTTCCTGTCAAAATTAATCGGATTAATTTAATTGGCGAAACGTGAAAACATTTAGGAATCAATTGGCAAAATTTAGGGGTGAGTAGTTCCGCATTCCGTTCAAGTTCCATATAGAACTTGAAACCTACTCCGCATATCTACCCTATCATAGGTTCTAGGGTTAGTTTCAGATTCTATCCAGATTCCATATATATTCTTAGTTGAACAATTTTAATGAATAATCACATTAATTACTATCATCTATTGCTGAAATTCACCGATCACAACTTATATTTAGACACACAAAAAATGAAATATTGACAAAGTAAAAGTCTCAATAATAAGCAGTTCCAAATTATATACTCATCATCGGATACAATAGAGTACAACAGGATGGCACAAAGATATGTATCAAGAAAAAAAATATAAAAACTTGCTCTAGGTTCTAGATTCCAGTTTCAAGTTTCACTTACCTAAAATCTGGAACCTATTCGTTAGAATAGGCTCCCTAATTTTTGAAACCTGGTGCCTACCCTCCATACCTTGGATCCTAAAATCAATCAGTTTAAATCGGTTCGGTTCTCCAGTTTCAAGTTCTACTGTGGAACCATGCTCACCCCTAACAAAATTAAAAGATTTAGGACTAAATTGATTAAAAAAGTGTAATAAATTTACGATATTTGAATAATTTTTCCCAACTAAATTTGTGCCTGTATTTGATAATTATTCCATTAGACGAATAAAGGGTTTGAATTTCTACTGAGTGTTGCGAATTGAAATAAATCTGGCTTGATAAGGTTTTCTGTGGTGTGTGTATGCGTTGAGTTGGGTTTTTTTTTAATCGAAAAGGGTGCTAAAAAAAATTGATTTAGGTTGGTTCTTGGTGGGAAAAACTACGAAATTGGGATCCGTCCGGCACTTCCACTGTTGGACGAAAAATGCAGTTCGGCAGTGGTACTGCCGAACTGTGTAAGGCATTTTTTTAATTTTCGGCTGTGTGCTACCGCTGAAGAAAAATCCCAAAAAAAAAAAAAATTCACACGCAGGCACACACACAGACTCAGAGGCCCTCCACACACACATTTCACGCAGGCACCGCCTCCCCCTCCCGCGTGAAATTTTTTGTGTGGGGGCTCTCTGCGTGAAGCATATTTTGTGTGTGTGTGTGTGGGGGTGGTTGTTTCTTCTGCGTGGCTTTGTGTGGTTTGTACAGGGGGTGGGGGGGGGGGGGGGGGGGGTGGGTGGGGGTT
>JAGVVM010011526.1:0-14159 GCA_019149425.1 Psidium friedrichsthalianum
GGTTTTTCATACTAAGGGGGAGAATTTAGTTTGTCGGTTTAAGAAATCTCTCTATGGCCTTAAACAGACATCGAGACAATGGTTTGTTAAATTTTCTTCCGCACTACTTGATGTCGGTTTTTAACAGTCCAAGGCAGACTATTCACTTTTTCATTGGTTAGTGACTCTTTCTTGACCATTGTTCTTGTTTATGTGGATGATTTGGTGATCACGGGTAATGACGATGTTATGATTCAATTTCTCAAGCGATTTCTTGACACACAATTTCGTATTAAGGACTTGGGCACTCTCAAATACTTCTTGGGCATTGAAGTTTCTCATTCCAAGACTGGGATTTTCTTGTCATAAAGGAAATATGCTCTTGATATTTTATCTGACATTGATTTTTTTGGAGGACGTCCCGTTGATACTCCAATGGAACCCAATATACAGTTTTCAGACTCCTCTCCAACTCTTAAGGATTCAGGTTCATATCGACAACCTATTGATAGATTATTATATCTTACAATAATTTGTCCGAATTTACTCTTTGTAGTGCAACATCTTAGTCAATTTATGCACTCCCCTCATGAAGACCACTAGAATACCGTCTTTCACATTGTGCAATATCTCAAGCATGATCCTAGCACTGGTTTGTTCTTCCCATCCGATTCTAGTCTCCAGCTTAATGATTATACAGATTCTGATTTGGCATCTTGTTCTACATCATGACGATTTGTTTCTGGTTACTTTATGTTTCTTGGTTCTTGTCCCATTTCATGGCGTTCCAAGAAACAAACCACTGTTGCCCGTTCCTCCGCAGAAGTTGAATACTAGGCTATGGCATCTGCCGCATGCAAAATCACATGGCTTCACATGCTTCTCTCGAATCTCCATGTCAACACTACCATTGCTAATCTTTTTTGTGATAATAAAGTGGCTATCCACATCTCCACTAATCCTGTCTTTCATGAACGCACCAAACACATCAAGATTGATTGTCACTTGGTTCGTGAAAAGATTCAAGATGACACTTCGCATACTCTTCATGTTCCTAGTCATTCCCAACTCGCAAACTTGTTCACGAAACCAGTCACGCGTGATTTATTTTGTAATTTTAAGACCAAGTTGTTGACATGTTTACATTCACCAAGGGAGTATTGGTAGATTAGGTTTATACTAAATGGCATAATTGTCTTTACATTGTTTTAGCCCTAAACCCTATGTATATATTGTAAATTACTTCATCAATGTAAGCAATTCAATGTTCGCCCAAACTCTACAAGTTTTAACCGTTCCGGTATGGGTCTTATTTGGGCTCAGCCACTCTCTTAGACGACCTGAAGCTCTCAAGAAACGCTTCAAATTTCTTCGCTTTCCTTTTCTTCCAAGAAACAGCAGTTACATTTCGTCTCGTGGGAAGAGGTGAGATGGGACTCTCTATCACCCATTGAAAGCTTATTCATTGTAGGACATTGCGAGAGCACCCCGCTTATTACTCCTGTTTGGAGTTGGGGTGAGGTAAGGCGTGGGGTATAAGAAGCCTCAAGAGCCAATTCCACTCATGTACAGGAAGCTTCTACTGCTAAACTTTTCGTCACTCCTGTACATGGGTCGCCGAATGTGTTGATAGACACATCGACCCTACAACTTTTCGATCCTATGCATGCCTGCAAGAGTTCGTGCGAACAAATCAGGAAGGATGGACATATCACAAGCAAGGAGGTAATAACAAGTTAGGTTTGGTTCATTGTAAAGAGTAGTCAAATAATACCTTTGAACAACGGCAAGTGCCCTGTTGCTGTTGCATTTTCCATGGCTAAAGCTCCCACAAGTTCCTTGTGGAGTTCCAAAGCTGGCGAACTTGATGGAGGATATGACCTGATTAGGATGCAGGCAGTCCAGCGACAATATAGGCCACGATGTTTTTCCCGCGTTGGACTCTGAGTCTGAATTCCACATGTCGACAGGCAATGGGTGAGACTCACTCACCCGTGAGCATAAGCTTTCAACCTGTCTGGTGGCAAAAGATATTTGAGTGGGATCGCCGCCAACCTCCTCAAACATTACAAGAATGTTGTCGCTTGGTTTTAACCACGAACGCGGAACGTGGTAACTGTGAGAGGGGGCTCAACATTAATCCTTGAAATGGTATCCTCAAAAACTTCAGGATGCATATGTTTCAGTTACTTACAGCTGTTGTGATGGCTTCCCGCAGCTCTTTAGGCATTTGTTTGAACTGTAGGCTCCCCTGTAATTGCAAGAGTTAGTGCAGCCACTACCAGGTGCAACGTTGGTTGGCCAATACCGTCCGATGCTTTGTCCATTCACCCAAGCCTCACCCTTTCCCATTCCAGAAAAGTCTATGGCAACTGGGTCGTTTCCAGCAGGAGCAGCAAAAGTGGTCTGGATAATTAGGTAACACCACAGTTAGTGCCTAAGCAGTATAGGTAGTGCCTCAGACACCTTCGAGTAAGGAGTTGTTCGAGGTGTTTTGGCAATACATTCTCTTCAGAACAAACTACTTGATAGCCCCTGGAGTACAGAATATCTGATAGACTTTACTTGTGTTTATACAAATAAAGAAGTATTTGATTATGCCAAATATATCCCTTGCAAATAATGACTTGCCTAGATGGAAACTAATTGTTACCTTGTACCATGTCAAGGGTTGATTTTTTGGCAAACTAGGTTTTGTGACCCACATCGAAGAACTTCCACTGGGTAGACCTTCATCTTCACCTTGAAGTCCTATCTGTGAGAGAGAGAGAGAGAGAGAGTTGCAATCCACCCACATTAGCTTTATTGAAGGTCGGCCAGTCAGGTAATCACAAGAGAGGTTTCCGAGTATGTCAGAATGAAATCCGACATAAATTGCAGTTACCAACGTGTTCTCTTTGGCCATCATCACACTTACTAATGAATGAACTCACCAACTCGTAAGGAAAGAAACCTCACCTGATATGTCCACTGCTGTGAAGACAGATCTATTACGCTGCCACTGCCTGAACTTTTCAGCTTTACTGGACCAGTTATCCCAGCACCTGTTTTGTCATAAAAAGCTCCGTAGTTCTGCAAGAAAACGAAAGTTTGCACAAAATTGTTAAGGGTAAAGCTGAAAATTATGGGGAGTTTACTCATCAGACAAGAATTACAACAGCAGCATACTACAATGCATGTTGTCGTCACTTTGAAAATGGATGTTCCCAAAGTAATAAATTTGAAAGGCCATACCTGAAGTCCAACAGTCAAGCTCAGGAGATCGATTGTGTTCTTGCCTGGTAGAAGCATGACGGGAATGTCAACAGCAATCTTGGGATTGCCACTGTTGCCTGCTTTACTGCCTGAAAAATTGCATGTATTTCAGCAAATTGAGTGCTTTGGCCAACTAATCTACATCAGAACAAGAAATTTCTTCTATACATATCCAACTGGAGACAAATGCAGAGCACATTCTCCATCAATGTAGCAGAAGCAATTCCGTTTCTTACCCCTGAAGTGCACTTATATCAGATTTGATACCTTTCGTTGACCTCTCATCAGTCTGGTACTTCAATTTTGATGAGTAACACTAAAATAGAAAGTTATCTGGCATGAGCTGTGCAGGTTAGGTTTGGCTCAGTTCAGATGTCATTTCGTAAAGGGAGGATGCACCTACTATTGAGTAGAATAATTTTCATTCGCCATCTCATTGAAAAACTTGGAAAACAGAGAATTCCAAAAAGAAATAGAATTCAATTAGATAATTGGGGCTTCCTTTGTGATCAGGGAGAGGTCAATTCATGTCCTAGCAAAAAGATTCAAAGTGCCAGAAAACAGGTTTTCATTTCTAGAACTGCCATTCCACCTTATTATGAAGAATAATCGTTGTAAAGATTACCTGCAAGCTTTTTGTTGACAAAAGCATGAAGAGCATGGCCAAGTGATTCAAGATGAAGAACTGCTTGAGATCCATCTTCAAGGAAGGGCTCCTCCCCATTGATATCAGTGCTGCCGGAAACAGAAGAAACCAAAATAAGATTAGGCCAAACATATTGGGACCCCTTACCAGTCAAATTGGGCAGCAGTGGTTGTATAACAGCAGCTAGCAAGTTGTTCATGTACCTCAGTGAATACCACAAGTAGTCACTACTGTCAGCTGTAGTGTTTATTTGCTCCAACAGCCCAGGCTTCACGAATGAATCATCCTTTGAAATACCCACTGGTTCATTAATCCAACCCCAGTCGGCATTGACCGTACTAGAGGAATCCACCACCTCGCTCAAAGATTCGTATACAAAGGTAGGAATCATAGACATAGAATTAATCTGAAATAAAAAAGAAGACAGGTTAGAGGTCCTACTTAATCATAAAAAAGGAATGCATATATATCCTTCACCGCAAAACTGCCAGTGACATCGTGGATTCTCTACAGTGCCAAGGGTTGTAGCGGGAGAACAAGTTCACAAGAAAAACCTTTGCAGTATTAAGCGCAACATTCGTGCAGTCTGGTAAAATGCTCACAGACCATCCAGGCAATTGATAGGATTTTCCATTGAAAGTAACAGTTGTGTCGGAGGTGCCCACGTTGGCAAGAAAAGCAGCACATAACCCTGTGTCTGTTTTATAGACTGTTGCCTGGAAAAAGAAGTTATAACAGATTGATTTTTCTAAAACTTGTGGAGCACACAGCAGAATCTTTAGCTGAACGATGGAGAAGATCAAAGATTGGACATCAAGTCATGCCAGCTAGAAGAACTGGAAAATAAAAAAAAAATAATGTACTCATTAAGCTCTAATGAGCACAGTACAGAAGGTCAGAGATAAAAGGGGCAGACATCTTTGGACCGATATGATAATTCATGCCTAAAGAATACGAATATCATCCACGATTAAGACTGACAAGTAACTAGACACAGCTAGTAGTCAAACTAAATCTAAGTTATGAGTCCGCAAATTACGAAAATATAGCTAAACTATTTTCTGCAATGACAAGTCACAAGGTCAGCAGTAGACTTGACAGCACAAATGTCTACATTTCAAGCACTGCGACTAGGTGTAATGATGAAATGATGCTTTGCAATTTGCATCTGCTATGCTCTCTTCAAAAAATTGAATGGTAGCTTGACAGCAATAGTCTTCAACCAAGCGCTTCATGCAGTAATTACAAGTCTCTGGGTACTATTTTAATTGGAAGGGAAAGAAATCTGAAGTTGTTGCTCAATGTGGGAGAGAAAAACAAACTTACATACCACAAGATTGGGAAATCAAAACGCATCTTGTCAAAATAACTTAGAAATGCAATGTCAAAGAATCTACGTTCTTCAAAAAGGTTTTGGAGATAAATGATTTCGGGTTTTACCTCCAAGTTCGGACCAAGGGAAGGATATGCTGGATCAGTGGCTACAAGAGCATCTTCACAAAGCTTAATAGCCTTATGCACGTCCCTCAGATGGCCCCACTTAGGCTGCCTAACAAGTCCTACAGAAATACTGGTACCTTAAGTAGCATTACAGAATTTAGCCATTTATAGAATACCACAATAACCGATTGGCTCAGTGACATATCTCTCCAAAAAGACGGCCTTACTATCAATGTCACTTCATCATTCCAGTACAAAGCATGTGAAAAGCAGACTAACTTTAGAAAGAATGAGCATACCATACTCGTCTATTGGAGCATCATAGTCATAACTTGTAGCAATAAAAGGTCCACCAGCAGTTCGGCCGAAGTTAGTGCCCCCATGATACTGTTTTTAGATGAATGAAAGATATGTGATTTGGATGTCAGTATCATCTCCAGTCAAAGAAATGGCTCGTTTATGACAGTGATAAATATCAACCAGCTGATGCTTCCGAGCTTGTAAATTCAGTAATTTGTACCATATAGTAGTTTTGAAATGTTCCACCTCGCTGGAAAAATCGAGCCACTGCAAATGCAAGGTCTTCAACAGGACGGTATGGAACAGCCCCGCCAAAGTAAATGACCCTAATGGTTGGGGAAAAAAAGGGAAGGGAAGAAAAAGTTTGCATGGAGAGTAATGTCAAATAAAAACTGAGGGCCATTCAATAAGATGATCTATATTTAAAGGAACACGACATCTACTCTAATAGCAAACTTATAGACAAATAGAAGGTAAAGCTAATTACCATCCACTCCAGTTCTCCGTCCACATTTGGGCTTAGCGTTTGAATTAGGTGTAAATTGGTCACAATAAAATCCGTTACAAGTATTAATCTGCAAAAAATAATAAAGGGCTTAGCGAGAAGTTAGCAGTTCAAACGGCCAACACAATCCATTCCCCCTCAAAATAAGTTGCAAAGTTGAATCTGCTACAATCTACTACAGAAACAAGTAGTGAAAATATAGAGCTCATCCCAGACCACTCCTCATATTCAGTAAGATCATAAATGATCCAGTTCAACTTAAGATCATAAATAACAGAGGTTAACCAAATAGCTAAGGACAAGTGCAGTGGCAATTAAGATTTCTTCAGAGAACCGAATCCTAGATTATTAAGAAATTTTCCAAAGTTTTAGTTGAGAAAACTTACAATGGGATCAGGAGCATCCCCCTGCTGACACATTACCCAGGGGACCCCGTATCTAAAGATGTAGCCATGGCTGCTGCCCAGTTAACATAGGGCTTGGCACCGGACCCATAAGCCGAAGCAACATTGCCATATTCATTCTCAATCTGGCAGAAAACAGGATTTGTATCTCATCATTGAGAAAAAAATGATAGAGAGGTGAAAGAAGATGATTGTTCATCATAACAATTTTACCTGAGATAGAATGATGGGGCCGCCTTGGGATGCATAAAGCTTCTCCTGCTTCATCATGTCCACGATTTTGGCAGTGAATCGCTGCATTTCTGTCTGAAACAGAGCATGCTTTTTTTCTCATTAGCTCAGATCATTGTAAACAAACTATCATTTGTAAGCAAACAAAAAAACTCATGAATAGACAACAATTATGAAAAGTGAGAGCAGGGAGCATGAAAAAGGACCTTGAACGGCTCATTGTCAGTTCGGAACTGGATTCCGGGTATGAAATGCAACCACAGAGGAAAGCCACTGATTGAAGTTGAACAATCCAAGAAAAGAAAGATCAACAACGGCTCCAAAATCAAAAGCAACAACCATCTTCTACGTCGATAATAACTAATTTTTGACGAGCACTCTGCTCACTCACCCATAATTCCATTCTGCGCATACATAAGGCCCGATGCGCAGATGAACTAAGAGACCCGCCTCTGCCACTGTCTTGACGAATTTAACCAAATCTTTCCTCCCTTCAAAATCATACTGGCCCAAGTGACACAGCTTAAATCAGTCTCAAGAACTTCAACAAGCACAAAAGACATGACGATCGAATTCCAACAAATGTAAACACTCAAACAGATTAGATGCAATAATAAACCGACGCAATCACGAGAATGGGCCATGAAGAAGAAGAAGAAGAAGAGTGAGAAGCAGGTTGACCTGGTTTCGCACTGGCTCGTGGATGTTCCAGAAAACGTAGGTCTCGATCACGTCCAGTCCTCCGTCCTTCGATTTCTGTATCAGGTCCGGCCACATCTGCACCAGCAAAAACTCGTTCAAAGCGTGTCCGTCTCTCTCGTGTTTGCTGTCATGCACGACGCGTTTTCGTTCGTTGCGGTTGTGGTGACTTTTTACAGAGAGAGAGAGAGAGAGAGAGAGAGAGGTACCTCGGGAGTGCTGCGAGGGTAGTGAATGGAGCCGGAGACCACCACCCGGCGCTTGCCGTCGACCACCAAAGCGCGGTGGTCGTAAGTTACGTTCGCGCACAGCGAGGACGTGGCGAAGACGCCGATCACCAGCGCCAGCCCCAGCAGAAATCCTTTCCCCCTCGTCGGCATTTTCCTCCCTCGATCCTTGAGCTACGAGGAACGGACAAATTCCCCCGAGCCGCCTGCTCCTCTCCCTTCTTGTACACTCAGCGACCCAAAGGCAGTTTCGTGAAGCAACGGGGTTGAAGTCTCGGTTCGCTTCTTCCAACCCAAAAAAAAAAAGAAAAAACAGTCAGCTCGAGCTTACTTCTGCGAAATGCTTTCGGGCTTCTTCAGGAAATGGACGGGCTGTCTTCTTCCTTCCTTCCTTCGTTTCATGCTTCTTGGCCGGTTTGAGGGATGAGTCGAAGCAGAGAGAGAGAGAGAGAGAGAGAGAGGATCAAGATTCTAAGAAAGCGACGACGAAGAGGACACGCACGCGCCACCACCTAGTCGTCATCTTCGTCTCCTGCTTCCCCCCACTCGGCGTCTTGTTGCAGGCGTTAACATAGACTTGATTTGAAGGCTCTTGTCCTCATTGGCCTCTGGCGTGATTACTACCGACGACTCCAATGGCGACACGGGGTCGTCATCGCACGGCGAAATAGCGATACGCTAAGGAATGCGCGTGGTAAAATAAATAGCGCGGCAAAGTCTAACTGAAAATTACCATCTCATGCGACCATTCGTCGCATTCGTTCTTTAATGATATAATCTTTTTTTTTTTATTGTAGCGGGTACTGAACTTTGATTTTTCAGTTAGGCTCCCCTCATTTCGGTGGAAATGAATGATTTGAATTTTTTTCCCCCTAAAAGCAAGCGCATGTATCGCGGACAAAAAAATGAACGAGAGAAGACAATCTTCATTTTCCACGAAAATATTTCGGTACGGATTGCTGCCGACAATGAAAATATTTCTTCATTGACAAATCATTTCAACCGATACAAGCAGTTGTTTTGTTAATGTGCATAATATACGACTAGTAAGTATGGACACTCTTCGAGAGCCTCCGTATCGTGTCGGACGCTTGTCGGTCATCGACACGTAGTCAACGCTTTGGATACGCTAGTGATACGCAAGTGCAATATCCCGACATGCCATTTCGATACACCATTGATATGCAAGCACAACTTCCTCAACGAAAGTGAGCTTCGAAGATCGAAACGCGAGTGCCTCGAAAGAATATGCTCTATTTGTATCTGCTTGCTCGCTCCCTCTAGCTCCATGTGCTTACTCTAGATTGTTGAGCGCTCTGCAAGCCTTCAAAGTTTCTTTTTCTATCTTTAGTAATCGGCTTATCTGAAAGTGATTTTGTGATTGACGGGTACCTTTTTATAGCTATTCTCTTCCGATTTAGAGTTAAAACTAGATTTGGGTGTTATTCTATCCTGATTTAGATATAAATTTGGAATTTACAAGCTGCTTTCTGTACTTTTTAACCTATTTGTGTTGCTATTGTCTTCATATGGTGATGATATTAGGGACATCGAGCTTAGGCATACACCATCTTTTGGAAAAATTGTAGTTACTAGAAAAGGATTTCTTGATATGTGCTAATCAATGACGATGATGTAAGATTCTGTAATCGGTCGCCAACCATAGATCCATCTTTAAGGAATAAGTGACTTTCTATGGACTGTACCAAATTGATACGAAATGAAGATCTTCTTTTCAACCTATAAAAAAGATAAATACCCAGCTGCCCCAAAATTAATATGTCCAGTCAGCTCCAAAAAACATAATCGCGAATCCCCAACAGTCGGAATTCTCTTTTTTTTTTTTGAAAAGTAATGCGTCGACATGTCATATCATGTTGTGTATTGATGTCAATACTTCGTAAGTATATGATGATATTTTGAGGATTTTGACACCTTTCAAATAAGGTGCGTTTGCTTTTAATTACGGAAAAGCCCATTTGTTACAGAGTCATGCGACGAGGATGGTGGACTGGTCATAGGAGTGGCGCATGAGAGAGTGAACTGAGACCTCGTTGTTTCAGGTCGAGGGAAAGTGACGAGAGAGAAAGAACAAAAGTGAGAGATATGTTTCTTTAAAAGTGATTCTTTTTTCTAGAATCAATTTTTTTTTGCTCCAAAACGGTTCCTAAAAATAGAATCAGAATCAGAATTAGTTATATCACCAAACATGTTTTTCATCTTCTTTTTTGTTCTGAAAAAACAAAATCAAAGAAATTTGAATCATTGGAATGCAGGGCCTTAAAATCTTAAGTCGATGAAGCCGCTGCACATGCATAGGGTTTCATGGACGAAGGTCGACATCCCTTTCCTCGACCAAAGGTAAGGGGCAGCGAACCCTCACCCAACAGAAGTAGGGGGACGGCACTCCCAAACCCAACCCAACAAAATTTGCACACTTTTTGGTAAAAAAAAAAAAAAAGAAAGAAAAATTTCTGATGGTATGCCGAGGTATGTTGAACCTTTTGAAATATTGGAAAAAATTGGTAAATTGGCGTATCGACTAGCACTACCACCGAAGATGTCTAACATCCACGATGTTTTTCATGTGTCGATGTTAAGAAGTATCAAGCTGACCTGTCGCACGTATTGGATCATGATATTTGTGGAAGTAGATGAAAGGGTAGCTATATTGAGCAACCGGTCAAAGATATTGGATCGAAAGGAGCAGATACTATGGACTAAGATCATTCCGTTGGTGAAAGTGCTTTGGCGATATCACGATCAAGAGGAAGCAACGTGAGAAAGCGAAGCCATCATGAGACAACAGGTACCATTTTGTTTGAATGATGTAAAGAGAGACAATTTCGAGGATGAATTATTTAAGGAAGGGAGAGTTGTAAATGCCCTATTTTAATAGTTCTAACTAATTCAGGAAAAGACGAAATGGATTAGAAAGCTGACTTGGGCCGGATGGATTAGCATTCGATTTGAACGAAATAGTTAGGCCGAATAATAACGGGCATTTCAAATTAAAAGGCCCATTAAGGAACTGGCCAGACTCAACAATGAGAATTGGGACCCGAATGTGCTTCGCCTAGAGGGCCAATAAGATTTTTGACTAAATTGTGCAAGTGACAACGGCCACGGAGGCGGCCCAACCCTCATGGGATACCCATTTTCTCCTTATTCTAGCTAGCTAACGTGAACTGCAAAGCCCAAATTGTGAACCCATAAATACTCACGCGGGCCCACATCATATTTTGACGTCACATTCCACTTGCAGCCATAATTTGTGGAAAAGAAAAAGAAGAGGGTCTTAGGTTCTATCGTGGACAGACTTCCTCTGTTGCATCGTGAACCCACGAAGCTCTCTTCCTCCTCCACGATTCAGCTTTCTCGTCCGACTAGGTGTCAGGAGGCTCCTCGATAACCAGCGAACGCGAGTTCAGCTGAGGCGACATCCAAGGCAAGTGTTTTCTAACCCATTTACTACTTCCTTCAATATGAGTATTGTCGGTGAGAGGGGCGACTGGATGTCGCCGGATGGGTAGCGCCAAAGCGTAACGGGGTAGAGTGGCAAAATGATCCGGTGCATGTCGAGTAGGGACGATGGGTATTGTAAATTTGTGTGTCGTTCGCGAGGGACCGAGACGTCGGAGGACACGTAGCTCGGATTCCTCTGTCCAGCGCGAGAAGTCATCGTGCTTGTTCACTGTAAAGCTAGCTAGAGGCAAGGGAAACACTGAGAGTCGAACGTCGCTTTGGGTCGACAATGATTTGGGGGCGTCGGGGCTGAACATGACTCACGACATTATACATGTGTTCCTTGTCCGATAAATCTAAGCTCCGCCCTCTCGAGCTGCTATGGGCGACACAGGTCGTATTAAAACCGATGGAGGGGTGCGAATTGGAGGTAGGGTCTACTGTGAAGTTGAGGAGAAGGGGCACTACCTCTGTCGCGGACATGGCCAAGGATTCTCTGGTTCTAATGCCACGTAAAGCTTATTAAAAGGGCGTAGGTAGTGTTAAAGCTTTTTGTTATATGACCTTTCAGCCCCACATTTTGTACAATGAGATTGTCCCCTTTTCATGCGTTTTCCTCCACTTTGTTATCTAGTGCTTGAGTTAATGCAAAAAAAAAAAAATTGCTAGTGGAAAGAAATAATGACCCTCGCGTTTGGTATAGGTTCCAGTGTTTTTTTTTAGTTATCCAGATTGCATCCTGAGTTTGGTGCTTACAAATTGATTACTCGGGATAATTCTGCCGGTGATTAATAAGATAGCTCTTGTGGTTGTAAAAGTCTATACAAGCTTGGTGCTAAATATAATAGTTTAAATGTGTAGAAATTGGAATAACATCAGGGTTATGCAAGAGTTAGTAGCTCAAGATATCTCTCGTAGAACGTGGTGTACAGTTTAATACCTTGTCGGGACTTGCATTCTATTACATGAACGTTATTTTTCCTTCTACTAAAATTTCAACGGTTGAAGCTTCCTATTATATGACTTGGGATTTGAATGTGCAGTAAAATCTAGTCTATTCACTTAGCTTTCGAAGGTTAAGGATAGGAGGTCGATTTTTCTGATCTTGCTTAAATAGGTGTATTGGCATATTTTAAATTTCTTTTCGCCAGAGTTAAGGTTGTTATCGTAGGACTTGGCGTAACATGCATAAATACGCATTTGCATCGTTCACAAGGCATTGTCTTGAATATCATGGATAAGAATTGAGTAAGATTCACAGAATTGAGCTGTATGCTCGTGCGAAATTACCCCATGGAGTGTATGGGAAGGCCTGCTGTGTGACTGGACTGGGCTGCCCTGGCTATTTGAGCTGTGCTGGTCCTCCTTACTGATAGGCGGTACGAGACAACTTGCAATTGCATGGTTACAACTGTTAAGGTTAGCTTTGTCCAATTTAACTAACCATAAAAGTTGGTGTGAGATAATATTTTTCTTGAATAGAGCCGTTGACAGCACAACATTGGGGAAAAAACACTTGAGAATTAGGAAGAAAAAAATAAAATAAAAATAAAAGAAAAATGAAATTAATTAAAAACGCATTTGACAGTTTTCAGACTTCAATTGTAAGATTTTGGGGGGGTGTTTTAGGACCTCAATTGCATATTTGCAAAACAAATTTTCATTTTTATCTCTTATGCATTTATCCCCATTACCTTACTAACGAACCTTAAATTTGGGACTACTTCAGCAAATAACTTCATAATGAACAAATCACACAGAAAATTTCAGCGGAAATATCATGAGTTGATCAGCCGGTCACAGTTATTTAGAGACAAGATTAGAGATGCAGCATTAGCTTGGTATCGCCCACAGCCTATCATGGTACACTTCAAACCTCCGAAAATCAAAGCCCTCTTCTTCAATTGATTTGGAGCCTTGCCTTTGAGAGCAGCGACCTTGTTAGTAATCCCTGTACCAAATGTTGTTGGTAACTTTTGGGTTCAGTTTTGGAATGCCAAAGAAACATGTTTTTGTCGTGTTACCAATGCTGGCTCTTAGTATCGAATTGCCCTATAACCTCATCATTAGATGTAATTAAGTATGAGTAGAGATACGCAATTAATCTGTAGATAATAATGATAATTTGGTGCGTTTCAAAATGGATTGATGTATGTTAGGGTGGCGGTAGAACCACTCCTAGGTTTAAAGTTGAATCGCTGTGTGTGTTCCATTAAGGACCTTGGTATAAGGAATATAGATGATGGCCCAGAGCAAGCTCTTGGAGCATTTTTGCCATTTAATCAGAAGAGCCGAGCTTGGGCGGCGTTGTCAAAATTTGTTCACGAATCAACACTGTCTACTAAGACCGTTCAAGAGATGTTGCAACAAGATATCAAGCCAGCATAATCCATGCCTGTTCCAATCACTTTAAATGCGTTTGGATGGTGACCATATTCCGAAATTGAATCCAATTTTTAATAACAAAACCGATTCGGCCTGGGTCTTATTTTGGGCCTCAGGCACTCCTCCTTAGACTACCTAAGCTCTTCAAGACAAACCACTTCACAATTTTCTCTTCTTTGCTTTGCTTTTCATTCCCCAGAATGTTCACAGGACAGCAGAACATTTCATCTGGTGGGAAAGTGGTGAGATTGGGACTCATCCCATCACCCAATTTGAAAGCTTATTCATTATATGATACTTGGGAAGAACACACGTGCTTATTACTCCAGTTTTGGAGTTGGGGTGAGCCAATTCCACTCATGGTACAGGAAAGCTCTACTGCTAAAACTTTTTCGTCACTGCCTATAACATGGGGTCGCGAATGTGTAATAGACACATCTACCCGCCAGTAACTTTTCGGATCCATATGCAATCAAAAAAAGAGCCTGCAAGAGTTCGTGGAGAACAAATGAGGAAGGATGGACAATCGCAATCAAGGAGGTAATAACAGTTAGGTCTGGTTCATGCCTAGTAAAGAGTCGTTGAAATATACCTTTTGCACACGTGCAGTGCCCCCTGTTTCC
>JAGVVM010011528.1:0-16541 GCA_019149425.1 Psidium friedrichsthalianum
AACAGAGGATTATTGTGTTCATAGTCGAGATAGTTCAACCACGTTTATTGAAGGTGAGTTGTGCCTTAGATATACGATATGATCATGTTACATATTCTGTATCAATATTATCATGATTAACACACACGACAAGGAAAAAAACAGAATAAAGAAGAAAAAAGGCGGGGAAGGCAAAAAAAAAGAAAGAGGAAAAAAAACGATTTACGTACGTGCATGCGTTTATGGCAAAACTTATTGCTCTCGCTAGTCTGAGAAAAAACAATGAAATAATGATAATGTGTTGCTTACAATAGGTGCTATGGCTTGCTATTTCTTCTTTAAATTAGTATGAAGCAAATCACATGAAGGGTGCAAACAAATCCACTCGAATAACGTCCAATATTAACTCAACTGTCGTTTCAGATCGGGGACCTGACGGACAACAAGTACCTTCACTAATATAGATCTTTGGTTTTTCTTATTAAGTTGGGTGAAATGCACCTGAAATAATTCGTGGAGCAGTCAGTGGTAACTAGAATCTGGAGTAAAGTAAAGTGCAAGTACAAGGAATTGATAAACTGATAAATCGATAATATGGATTCGAAAAGATATGTAAGTGTTCGATGCAAATCTTCTCCAAATTGATTCAACACAGCTGATGGAGAAGCTTCGAACTAAATGTAGTCAAACTAGAGATTATCGAAGCTGGAATTGCGAAGCTCAAAAGATGAGCGGAAGAAGAACTACGGAGTGGAGATCCAACTCTAACATCATTTTCTTTGAAGACCTAGACCATTAGTGGTGAAAACTTTCGATGATGAATTCAGCGATGATCTTGAAGTGGTCGTCAACATTGCCATAAAGAACGAAAGCGAACAGCCACGCTAAGGAAGAATTGCCGGCGGCAACCCATCGAGCAGAAGGAACTGGAGAGAACAATCTAGAGAAACGAAGCAGAATTGAATCTCCCTACGTTGTTCTTCTTCTACTCTTCTCTTCAGCTTTTCGGCCTCCGACTTTGTTATTCTCGGTTTGGCTACATTTACTTTGAAGCTTCTCCATTTTTACTCAAGCCGGAATCATTAATTGTTGAGCACTTCCATCGTGATTGGTTGCTGGATTCTGTGTTGTCTCGCTACCATTATTGTAGCTCCAATGTGAGCATGATCAAATTGTTCATCTTTGTTTAAGTTTTTTAGTTGCATACATATACAGATTTTCTGCATTGATTGATTCTGTTTCATTTTCAAGGATAGACTGAATCAAGCCATGGATATATTCGTTAATCTCGCATTTCATTTGAAGCACCGCGTCGTGATCAGCGAAAAGCTAAGTTCATTTCAAGCTTGAGTGGAAAGCCAAGTTCATTTGAACCCTTGGTCGGTAATCTACCCATGACTGATGCTTGAGTGAAAATGAATTCTTCAGTTCAAGCTGTAAATCATTTGATTTCTGCAAAAGCTAAGTTCTCTCCATTTCTCTAATTTTGATTTCATTATGGCCAGCATTTCTGATGTCTCTCTCTTTTTGCGTTTTTAGTAGCTCTGGTGAACCTTCATTCCAATGTCATTGTCTTTGATGACTTCGTCCTCCAATTCGATCGCTATTCAAGGCTTCTTGTTGCATTCTTTCAGGGTATTGCTTGTGCTTTCATTTCTAGTGCTTTGTAAGGAGGACTAAGGCTAAGAACTCTTGTTGCTGCCTGTGTTGTCGTGGTTTTGTGTGAGAATTGTCTCCAAATGAGGATGTTATGGTCGTATAATTTTAAATTGTTGCTTTGTTCTTGTGTTTTGATCACTAAACTGAGATGCCTGCCATACGTTTATCTAAGTGTTTGGATGAAGTTAACGCTCGAATGTATGAAGTATTAGCATCAATTTGATTGTTTTGCATATAGACTGAAACATGACCGTTTGAACAACTCTGATTTTTGGACATGAGTTCTTTTCCCTTGATTCTCCAGTTTATTTTGTTCTCGGTGATTTCATACAGCGTTTGTTGTGTGACTAAATTATTGTCTAAAGTAATATCTTCTGGGTATTTTTTCGTACGTGAATGTTCAAAGTGCGCACATATCATAATCAATTAGTTGTTAACGTAGAGAAATCTTCTGTAATCGCAAATTTTCCACTTGTGGAGTTGTAGCTTTTCTTTCTCATGCTAACCGCTACTTTGTTTTGGACTTACTTGAGACTCCAATTCACCTTAGATGGACATGTTGGAGTATCGTTTGTGTCATACTTATGATGTACGTGCAAGTGCATGGTGGTTTATCTTGGTTATTTCTATTAGCTTACACAGGTAATTAATTTCGGGATGTGCAATTTGTTGTACTTGACTCATTTTTATACTTGTTGTTCTTATTGTCCATCTTCAGAAGTATGCTGATTTATTGGCTATGAGTGGCGTATAAGATCAAAACATGCTGGATTCTTGGCTATGAATGTTGTGTGCGTTGATAACACACTGTAGTCATGGTTATAAATGTTATCTAAGACTTAGATTTTGCTGGATTCATGTCCACACCTGATGTCATGCCCCGATCTTCGAGGACAGCCATCCCTATCAAACACCTCAAGTCGGAAAGAATAACGTCGCAAGTATGCTAACGACCAAACGAAAATTTCTACATATGTGAGAATGTATAATACTCCCAGACAGAAAAATAAACAGATATAGCACAGAAGGAAAGTCTTTAACCATCAATCAGCCAAATATCCTGATACAATAGTCAAAAGTAGAGAATCGCTAACCCTATAGAGCTATACAAAATAACTACAACCTCATTCTTCTAGGTTGCTGCCTAAGACCAACAAAAAGGTGGGTGGATCTCGGGAAGAGTTAGTTACTCGTCTAATCCAAAAAAAGGGCCACTACACCCTCATCCTCAACATCAACTTGAGATCTTAAAAGACTACAATTGCTCTTATGACTAGGGAGACGTGGAGAAATCGTCAGATGCTATAGATGAGTCAGACTCAATGTCAGGTTGGGATCCACTATGGGCCTGTTTGGTTTCAACATTTCAAATGAGCTTTGGGCTCTAAAGTCCCTTGGCCAAATGCAAATGTTGTTTGGCTTTTTTTTTTTTACTCACATTGGGCAGATGCAAGTGCATTTGAAATGCTTCCAAACCCCTTGGCCACAATGTTCCTTAAGAGCTACTTGAGATGCAGCATTTTCGGATGCAACAGTTCCTTATTTAATGAAAATATCAAAACTCCCCATTTTACCTCATTCATCAATTATCATGCCCATTTTGCCCATTTGGAAACAGACGCTCATAATAACCTAAAACAGGTCTTGCCCCTTTTCCTTCGAGAACACCCTCAGTCTTTCACAACTCTCTCTCGCCGTCGACCTCTCTTGCTGGATGTGCTGTCCCTGCGCCCTCGAGACACCGCTGTCCTGCGTCCTCAAGACGCCCGCCTTGTCTCATCACTCACGGGTCACGCTCGTATCTCTTCCCGGGTAAGAATTTTGTTGTTTCTTGGTTCGCATTGCCCTCAATTTCCGGCTCGTCCGTAAGATTAGTGACGGATTGTTCGAGAGATCTACCTCCGCTGCCTGCCATCCGGAGGATTCACTCCTCCGTTGCCACTGCTTCGGCGCCACGCTGCGGCCTGCGCAGCGAGGGATCAGCTTCACCCGGATACGCTGCTCCGCGTCGGGAGGCCCCGGAGAGAAGAAGGCCCCCTCTCGGCTCGCGCAGGTCCAGCAGCTCCTGCAGGAAGCCGAGGAGCGAGCTCTCATCCGCCGGCGATGAGCCGACCCTGAAAAATAACGCTCGGTGCGTGTGCTGCGTCTCTGTTGCTTTCTTCCGGTTTGTTTAAAGCTCCTGTTTGGTATGATTGCTGAATGAATAGTTTAGGAGCGTTTAGGCAGGTATGGCTGGCTTTAGCAGCTCGATGCGTGTTCTCTTTGTGTTCGTGCGATCTGCAACTTTGGTGACAGCTTCTCTTTCTTGTTCCACGCGGAATGGCTATCTCGACAGTTCTAGCAGTTTTGTTGAATTTTCTGAATGATCACTGAATGGAGTGTTTTCCTTTGCCCTCTTAATCTCTTTATATCAGCAAAGACTACCCAAGAGTGCCGCTCATAGCCATAGCTGTTTTAACTTCATTTTGTGTTCTTTGAATGCTCATAATAAGAGGATAACATTGCCTGTCGCCTTTTGCCTTCGTTTTCAGCTTACTGCCTATATCAGCCTCACAGAGGGGTATAGAGCATACGTATGTTGTTTATAGTTGGTGTCACCAGAAATTCGTTAAGATTGATGCATCACAGCTAGATGAGTGAAGCTCTTGCGTATTCCCTACTGATGCAGACCAATATTGCCTCTGCCTATAATCCGTTGAGTCCTCACAAAGTTGAGATTTTCTTCGGTGTTATTTATGTTGGTGCATGGTTTCAGAGTTGCATTGCTTATGGAATTGATCTATGATTTCCCCTGTTTGATTGGTGAAGAACTGATGATGGATTTCTACCCTTTTTATCTATTATCTTCAAAAAGTTTTACGCAAATGTTATGGGTGGGAAAATGCTTTTCAAGCTGGTTCATTGGCCTTCTTTCTTGGGTCAGCTGTAAAATGAGTTCATACGGACAGCATTCATACTATATCCTCGTTGATTGTTTGCTTTCCCTTTATGTTCTTTCAACTATATGGATTGTGTTTTGTTCCGTTTTATGGGTTGTTTGACTGGCATAGAATCATCTCTCTCAGGACTCACTCTCCAAAGTTTGGAGATCTGATCTGCTCTACGCAAACTCTTTGCTGATTCGAATTTGAGATCAAGGTTCGGATTTCTCCTTCTTTCTCTCTTTTCTAGTTTCATGTTGTACATAAAACTATTCTGATTGGTGTGAATTGAGTAAACTCGATTGGTGTTTGCGGGTCTATGGCTCTACCAATTATGTTACATGGAGAATGCTACTGCCTTGATCTACTTGACTTAGCTAAGATTGGTTGTTGGTTTCATATCTTATTTTTTTTGTGCTTCTCAATTGTGTTTATGTTCATATTATTCCCAGATGGCGAGTTCATCAAAGGAAAAGGCATATGGACTCCCGAAGATGTGAAAATACATATACTGTAACTTGTGCATGAGGAAATTGAAAAAGGCAACCGTCCTGCAAACAATAAGAATGAAGGATGGACAGTCATAATTAGTAAGTTCGAGGAATTAACGGGTAAAAGTAGACAAAAATTCAAATGAAAGTAAGTGGGATAATCTCAAGGAAGAATGGGAAGAGATGGAGGACACTGATTTAAGTGAAACAGGACTAGGATGGATGAGAAGAAGAAAACCATTGCTGCGATTGATAATGGTGGACGATAAAATTAAGGTTTGTATCACTTCTTCTTTACTTTTCTGTTAAATTCAAGTTCATTAATACAACACATACTGAAATAACTCTATTATTTTAACAGACTGATTGTAGGTTTAAGCCTTTTAGGACGAAAGGCATACATCCTGATCTTGATATGCTGTTAGCTAGAATGTTCAGTAGCACAGTTGCTACGCGGAGGAATCACATGGAATCCTGGACAAGGTTTACGTATTGAGGAGGATATTGATGCCACACAACCTAATATTGCTGATGTTGATGTATCTCCAGATGATATTTTGGAGTCTGAAGGTGGTGAAAATGTTGTTGAACCTAATGCAACTCAAACCCGTAAAAGAGTGATGCGAACTTCAATGGGGCAAGCTCGAGGAAAGAAAGAAAAGAGAATGACGCCACAACAGAAGCTTGGAACCCAAATTGAAAGGATGGTTTCCGCTGTTGAAAGTAGGAGCAATGCCACTTCTCAAGCAGATTACGGATTTGGTCCTTACAAGGACCTCATGCAATTGTTGGATTCCATACCTGAGATTGCGCAAGATGAAAAGTTATACTTTTCGCAATTAAACATTTTAAGGAAAAGAAAGACAATTGGCAAGTCTTCATGAGCTTGAATAGTGATGCACTAAGAGTCAAATATCTCAAGTTTGAGATGGACGAGTTTAGTCATAGCTAGGATATTGTAGCATCTTATTTGTACTCTTCACTATGTTATTTTTTTTTCTTGTGGGATTTTTAATTTGCTTTATGTGTGAACCAATTTCTATTATTTGTTTTAATGTGAGAACTGTTTTCAATTGGTATTCTCTTTACATGGTTGAGTTTGCATATTTATGATGGTCGATATTGTTTATCTTGATGGATGATCAATACTATTCTTTGTTTCTCATATTCTAACTCAATATTTTGTTACGATGTTAAGCAGTTATGGATTCTCCTGAAAGGAAAAATCATCAAGAGGAGGAAAACAAATTCTTGGATCTTCTCGCAGTCACTCAAGTTTCTATTGCTTGTCAAGCAATGTACCTTTGCAAACAACCTTGTATGTCCTCATCATATACAGGTTATGCATGGTTAAAAGAGTTGATGGGCGAAGATGCTAATCCGATGAGGTGCTATAATATGTTTCGAATGCATAAGGCCATATTTAGTAATTTGACGCATGACTTAGTAACACGCTATGGCCTTAAAGGATCTAGGAATACTGATGTTACAGAAATGGTGGAATGTTTCTTTACATGTTGGGACATGGTGTGGGTAACAGGTTAGCACGAGAGCGATTTCAGCGCTCGGGAGAAACCATTAGTAGGCACTTTAGCTTAGTTTTAGATAAAGTATGTGATATGGCAAAAGATTTGATCCAACCAACGATCGACAATATCGAGAAGTTCCAGAGAAGATCAAAAAAGATCGAAGATTTTATCCATATTTTAAGGTAAGTTAAGATTATACAATAAAAATCAAATATTTTGTAAATCAAGTAATATTTATTATTTGTTTTAGGATTGCATTGGAGCTATGGATGGTACACATATCCCAGCGGTGATACCTATGTACGATCAAATTCGTTTTATTGGGCGAAAAGGAACGACAACTCAAAACGTGTTGGCCGTATGTAATTTTAACATGGAATTTATCTATGTTTTTGCCGGTTGGGAGGGACAAGCTCATGATGCCCGTGTCTTCCATGAAGCAGTTGGAAGACGATGCACAATTTCCCCATCCTCCTCCAGTTCATGAGTTAATGATTTATCAACTTCATGCAGCATTTACTTATTATCTATGTCACATGTTAATTAAATTTACATTATTTGTGTAGGTAAATATTATTTAGTGGATGCTGGATATCCAAATCCCACGGGTTATTTGGGGCCATATAGACAAGTGAGATATCATTTGCCCGAGTTTCGACAAGGTCCTTCACCTATAGGCTATCAAGAAGTGTTCAACCGTGCCCATTCCTCTACGGTCAGAAATTGAGCGAGCTTTTGGCGTATTAAAGATGAAGTGGCATATTCTAAAAAATGCCAAGTTATCCTATGAAAAGCAAGTGCAAATTGTCATAGCGACAATGGCTTTGCACAATTATATACGAAGAAATGCCGTAACGGATATGGATTTTGAAGATGCGGATTTGGATCTCGAGTATGGATATTCAGTTGACTATGATACTGTAGATGAGGGGGCTAGTGCTTCAAATACTAATGCATCCCCTGACATGGCATGTTTACGTGATGAAATAGCCATGGTTTAGTTAATAGTTAAAGAGGTTTGTAATTTTTTGAGGAAAACTTATTTCTATCCTCAATGACTTATGTGATCATCTTTGTAATTTTTTGGATAAATGACTTATGTGATCCTATGTATTATAATGATCTTTGATATAATTGCGCACGTCATATTTTGACTTTTTTGACTTATAAATTTGTTAATATATGTCTTTTACGTTACTCTCAACACGAAAATAAAAAAGTTGCAATCATTTGTTTTTTTTCCCTAATTTAAACAAATTAAAGTTAAAAAATATTAAATTGGGACACCAAAGGACTTTTCAGATTTAAAAGTTTACCAAACAACATTTTCCCAAAGTTGCATCCAATGCAATTTTCAATTATCGTTTACCAAACAGCATTTGCATTTCACCAAACCCCTTTAGCCCAAAGGTATTTGCATTTTCCCAAAGTCCCTCAGCCAAATGCTGAACCAACAGGCCCAATATCTCCATCAGCGTATCGAGATCCATCGATCCCGAGCAAGGACATAAGGTCGGGTTAAGCGGCCTTCAAATCCATGAAGCAGACCATAAAGAACATCACCCACACGTAAGAACAGGCTTTAAAGAGATGGGCCACTATGTGGCTAAATCCCTCATCCATCCAAATCATGGTGTTGTGATGTCCCTAAACCCGATCCATACATGGAACCGAATGGTGGCACATATGAAACGACTAATCGATATGAACACCAATCTGATGTGGCTCTCCATTACCTTGAACCTGAAAATGATAACCACAATGGGTGAGAAATAAATCTTAGTGTGTTGACGCCTAAGCCCGACTAAGGCGTTGATTCGTTCAGGTGACCTACACACAATACACAACAAAGCATAGCGCCACTCACAAGCAAGCTATCACACTTGGATCGTACACAGGCAAAGCTTGACTAAAATAATAATCGAACATTCCAGATGGATAACCAGAATTCCATAGTAGCTTGCACACTCCAAGTTCTGCACACATTCTAGTTTTTAATAGCCGTGAGGCCCATCGCACACGATTGGTGTAACTAAACACTACACTGGCAGTGTCTATTAGCATGACCAAGTATCATCCCTTGCTTCCGGCAACGACATCTGATAGTCCGTAAGATTTGTACGATTGACACAACACGGACTAGCAAGGAAAAACTGTACAACTAGACAGATCGTATAATTGGCACGGATTTAAATTCATCATGTGACCACACACATTGATCGTATGCCAACCAATTTATATTTTTTGTATCTAGATACGGATAATCAATCCTCATGTAGTCAAACATAAATCACTAGAGCATCTAGCAATCAATAACAATAACAGCATAATGTACTTAATTATTCGAACTAACCGCGACAGCTACTCCGTCTACCAACCAATCAGTCAAACAAATTGTCGACCACTCAACTCTAGCTAATCACTCGCTCGCGATCAACAATTGCAGACGTCAAATAATTTAATCATCATATCTCGTTACTTAGTCTAACTTATTTAATTGTGGTCATTTAACCTAAACCTGTTCTCTAGCTATAATGACCACAACTATTTATCTGACACCTAATTAAACTAATTAAACTAATTCTATAACGCAATTAATGTCCCAATCGAGAGTTAGGGGTAACTCACAAAGACATCGGCAATGATGAACGAATGTGAGCAGTGGTGACTAGCGACGATGAATTCCAGCGAGCAGCGACACCTTCGACGAGTGGTAACGAGCCGGTGGGCTTCGACAAACTGCAGGCAACGATACGAACGACACTTGGACAATTGGACGAAGTACGACAGAGGGCCAGATAGTGATGGTAGGGCAGAAATAGAGGGCGTTGGGGTCTCCTAGTGGCTGAGGATGATAATGCAGCTTGGCTGAGGGCGACGGCGAAGCTCCGGCAAGTTGGAAAGCGTGATTGGGGCTGGCGGAGTGGTGACCGACGATAATGACAAGAGTTGAAGAGGAGAGGAGAGGCCGGGGACGACGGTGGTTGGATGAGGACGAGAAGACGAAGTAGCAGCAGCAGTGGTAGCGCGTCAAGGAAGAGTCATGCGAAGCCAACGGCGACTGGTGCAGTGACGGCTCAATGATGAGCTAGAAGAGTGTGGTGGAGTCAGGTGGAGCGTAGAAAGAGAGATGGAGGTAGGGTGGTCTCGGCCACAGCTCATGGGGGTGTACGACGCTCGAGTCGCTGTGGTGAGCTAGCTAGCAACGGCGGAGTGCTGGAGTGGTGGCTCACAAACAACAAGACGACGTGGGCAGAAGTGGAGGGTGTTGGCAAAATATGATAAAATGGGATGAACAAATGAATCAAACTCTGAGGCGTGATAGCACTCTCTTTAAGAATTATTTGTCCCACAAAATTGCTAATGGTTACTGGTAAAAATCCTCCAGGATACAACAGAGTCTCAAGCAGAATATTAGATAGCAATTCTAATATTTCTCCAGAACTCTTAGGAAACATCGAAAACGAAGGCTGTAATTCTCTTGTTTTTTGAAAATGAAAATTGAAAGAAGAATTGTATTTCCAAATCAACAAAACACTTGAATATATCACGAGAAATGAAGACACCTTCCCGTCCGAAATGTAGTTAATTCTTATGCAACTTTTCGTTTCAAAACAGTTTATTTAATCACAACTTTTCAATTTTCGAAAATAGTTTTTTATTATGAAAGATTGCAACTTTTTGGAGATTTAAAATTACTATATCAAAGGATGCAATTCTTCACATCCAAACTGTCAAGTCTAAAAAGTTACATTTATTGGACATAATTAATCAATTAAAATTCGAAATTAACATAAAAAATAATCACAACTTCTAAGTGAATAGTCGCATTGTTTCGCTAGAACGTTACAATTAAATCTATTAAATTTAATTTCGAAAATAAAAATAAATAAATAAATAAATAAGAATATAATTGTTGATTATTACTCACGACCGCCGCAACCATGCAAAGTGCTAAGTGCGCTTAATAATCTCGCTAAAATCGCGCAATCACATGTGCACCCGCATGCGGGTATAGTGAGGACTAGCGCACTTGCACATTTTTTTATTTTAAAAGATCATAACAGCCTTTTAACTAATAAAGAACTTGTGCTCTTCTTTTTGTCCTATGGGGATTAAAAAAGGCAACATTTTGTTTGTTTTATAAACAAACTTCAACAGAGGCAATGCAACACGATGACGAGTTTTGTCTAGTTGAGTGAGGCCCGATCGAAGCTGGAGCAAGCTACAGTGGAAAGAGGGGGAGAAAAGAGAAAAGAAATGGGAAAAGAAAGATGGTGTTAGAGTAGTTTTTTTTTTGGGGGGGGGAGGAGTAAATGAGGCAGTTGAATGACAAGAGAGTGAGAGAAAGTCAAATCAGAAATTTAAAATTTTGTCTTTTGTGCCAAAAGTCAAGGATATTTTGGTCAATAGGTAGTATAGGACAGGTGAATATTTGACATAACAAATGAGGGCATTTTTAGAAACCTCGTAACAAGGGTTCGGTCAGGGTTAGATTCTGACGCAATGGAAAAATCCTACAGCGTGATTAGACAAGATAAACTTCTGACCGATGCTTTAAAATGATTAAAATTCGCGTCCAAAAATTATCCCTTAATTCATAAAAATCCAAAATTATTTATTTTGCAAACCTCAAAATTTCGGGACGTCACACCTAACATCCATATTCATTTGTTGTTCAAAAAACAATTGCCGAGACTGTCTATATGTTATCTTTGTCATATGAGTTAGTTGACGGATCATTTTAATTTTGAGGTAGATAGTCATGTTGTCGTGCTTAAATTTGTTGAAATTAAACATGTGCCCGTTGTACAAGCATTGATGCTCTTTATTTGATTTCACTGTTCTTTGTTGGTTGTGTGTTCGACAATGGTCTACTGGTTGATCAGAATGTAATGTGGAGTGGCTCATTTGAGCTCTAGTCCCTAGTGATGTTCATGGTTACATTTCTACGGTATTAGACCATGGCATTTCTACTTTTCGTGTATACACATGCTTATGGTAATGGCTGTAATTAGAAGTGATGGTTCATTTCATGGCTTTAGATGAGTACGGACTTTGCTGGTTTTTATTTTATTTTTAAGATTTTTGTGATCTGAATTTTCAAAAAGTTGGTAACATCTCACTAAATCGTGATCTTTCTAATGATATCATTTTTTGTAAAAATCTGAGCTTTTTTTTTTGTTGAAAAAGATTCAAGCTCAAAGTAGAAAAAAATTCAATTTTGATCCAAAATGTTTAGTTTCGCATGCCAATTTGTTTGCAAAAAACAAAATAGCTTGAGTTTTATTTTTTTTTTTGCAAAAACTCAAAGAATAAAAGTTGTTTAGAATGGTTTTAATTGCTGGTTTTGGAAAAGCTTGAGGACAGTTCAGCATCATTTAGAGGTCCTTACGTGTAAAATATCAGACGAGGTCAATTCGGCCTACAAAACAACAGTTTTGCACTTAAGTCCCTAGGAGAAATCTGTAAATTTGTTATAGTTCAAGGGCTTATTTGCAAAATGTCAAAGCATAAAACTCGAAGAGGACAATTAGGAATAACTACTTGTGAGATTTCAGATGGTTTTTTGACTTAATTTGATATTTTCTGCAATTTTCAAAAGTTTAGTCTGAACCAGGTTAATTTTTGCAATGGGTCAATTTGATCAAATCCAGGTCAATTGAGTTGGAATTGGGTAAAGTGGTCTAAATGACACTTAAAGTAGACTCCCTAATCTTTCTAGACACATGAATCATTTCATTTGGATATCTTTTTATTTTTGAATTGGTTCAAAACATAGGTGAACATAATCTGTCCAAAATCAAATAAGTGATCTATGGCTACTAATTGATTGATTGCTTCCCAACTTGTCAGTGGTGCACCCGTGCACTCGATCCATCCCGTAACAACATAAATCCATCTCGCAGCTCAATAGTTTTCACCCCAGTTACTCATTAGTGTTTGAACAATGCCACGATCCGCAATGCGTCGTCATCAAAATATATATCCTTTTTATAAAATTGTTTGGACAAAACTCGGAAACTAACCAGGCAGGAGGAAGCGGTCTAGTATAAGAGGTGTATGGCATTTATGGAAATAACAAAAAACACTAGTTGTGTAAGTTGTGTCAACTATTAAGAATAGTTCTAAGGTACATTGTAATCATAAACTATAGAAGAAGTCGGAAAAGTGCCAATGTCTAGTTTGAGTTCCCATTCTCCACTTTTAAGTTATAGTTTGAAGACCCATGTACCCAAAAAACCATCACTTCAGAGAGAGAATAACGAAATGATGGTAATAAGGGAGGCAAAAAATCTGATATATGCAGTATAGAAAAATCTAATACTCCGAAATTGACGATCACTACAAAAAAAAAAGGAATTTAGCCACGAAAAATTAGCGACGGAGTGTAATTCATCGCAAATTTTGTGACGAAATTAGCGACAAAAATAACTTTCATCACAAATTCGTCACAAATTTCATCACAAAACAACAAGAGACTTTAGCGACGAAAATTAGTGTGAAGAATATTCGTCGCTAATTTGCGACGAATTTTGCGACGAGCCTTTTGTTATTTTGCGACAAATTTGGTGACGAATTTGCGACGAAAATATTTTCGTCGCAAAATTCGCACCAAATTCATCGCAAATAACAAAAAGGTTTTAGCCACTAAAATTAGGGATGAAATTAATTCGTCACTAATTTGCGACGAAAATAGCGATGAAAAAAATTTCGTTGCAAAATCGTCGCAAAATTCATCGGTAATTAGTGACAACATACTTTTTCGTCGCAAATAACATACTTTTGTCACTATTTTAGCGACGAACCATTTTGTCGCTAAAATCCACCAACACTTTTTCGCCGTTACTTTCGAGACCGAGTAAATTTTCCCTTTTGAAATCTCTTATCCCACTTTCTCCACGCTCTTCCCTTCACCCACTATCTTCTCTCTTCTCTCCTGTTATTTGTATTGTATGGTAGTATGAAATAAATTGTTGTTTATTTCATCATTGTCTTCCATCAATTGCATAAGCTTCATCCATATTGAGTAATTTCCTCTTTTTTTTAGGTACATGTCGATGTGAGACATTGCAATTCTCATCAAATTGAGCACCTTCCACTACAAAAAATTCAACCAAATACTTGGGTAAGTCTCTTCTATTGGTATAATTTTCCATTTTTTCACTTGAATTTTTCTTTGAGTACGTTTATATTTCACTTGAAGGAGTGTACGTATTCGTCACTAAATTCGTCGCTAATTAGCGATGATAGATGATGTTCGTCGCTAATTAGCGACGAAAAACGTATTGTTGTCGCTAGGTTTGTCACTAATTAGCGACGAAAATGTATTTTCGTGCTAATTAGCAACGAAAAGTGGGGTCGTCACTATTAGCGACAAAAGTGGGGTCGTCACTAATTAGCGACGAACCCACTTTTCGTCGCTAATTAGCAACGACAATACATCTTTCGTCGCTAATTTGTGAGGCTTCACCGCTTATTGCCGATGACATTTGCGACAACTTTTATCCGTTAAATTGATACCATAATATTCTGTGTAGAAAATACAATAATGGTAAATTCATATGTGTGATAAAGTTAAGGAACATCTTTATAAATTTGGGTTTATCTTGAACCACTATAATTTTTGCCATGGTGAACCACCTATAGTATTAATTAAGAATATTAAATAGTAGATATGATATTTCAATATTTTATGAGAATTTTTAATTTCTATATAGCCACAATGCAAAGAGACAAAGCTTGGATGTATAATAAGAACTTACCTGGACGTCGAGGATTGACTGATGAGTTTCGCACTGGGTTGGAACAGTTTTGAACTTTGCTAGTAGTAAATTTGAGTTCATGGATGGAAATAAGTTAAGATTCCATTTAAAAAGTGCAGAATGGTAAATTTCATATGTGTGATAAAATTAGAGAACATCTTTGTAGATTTTGATTTACTCCGACCTATTATAATTGGACTTGTCATGGTGAACCATTTATAATCTGATGAAGGATATCGAGGGAAGTGACCAATTTTCAATTAGGGAAGAATGCAACTATTATAACCAATTGAACCATACCAGAGGATGGTGATTGATGCAGCTGGTCAGAATTTTATTTTAGAATCGAACCATGCAAGTACCGATTTTACTCCTACATCTGAACAGGTTGGTACTAGTTATGCATCATAGTTGGAAGATGTAGGAGTAACGGATTTTGATGAAAATGAAACTTTTCTATCTAATCAGTTCTGGGAAGCATTGAAAGCAGTAGATGAACCTTTATGGGCAGGTTGTGACAACCACACTAAATTATCAGTGACTTCAAGACTGTTAAATATCAAGGCAGAATATAATGTGTCTGAAAATTGTTTCAACTCTTTTGTTGAAGTAATGTAGGAAGCAATGCCTCGTGATAATATCATGCCAAGTGATTTTTATAATATGAAGAAGCTAATGATAACTAGGTCTTTCTAGTTGTAAGGATTGATGTAGTAGCAGGGGTTGCATATTATATTGGAGAGATGAAGAAAATGCAAAATCTTGTAAATTCTGTAGCCAACCTAGGTACAAGATTAACAGGAGGTAAGGTCGTAATCAGAAGCGTAGACATGCAAGTAAATGTTTTATTTGCCCTTAATTCCCAGATTGCAAAGGCTTTATGCGTCTCATACCACGCTGAACAAATGACTTGGCATGCAAATCATGAAACAGAAGAGGGTCTAATGTGTCATCCTTCAGATGCAGAGGCATGAAAATAATTTGATAGAATGTACCCTGAGTTTGCAAACGAGCCTCGAAACATCATGTTAGGTCTTTGTGCTGATGGATTTGTCCCATTTGAAAAATCAGGAAAAAGTTATTCATATTGGCCAGTTATCTTAACTCCGTACAATCTTCCACTCGGTATGTGCATGAAGACACCTTATATGTTTTGACATTAATCGTGCCTAGACCGCAAAATCCGAAAAAGTTGATAGATGTGTGTATGTAGCCATTGATTGCAGAGTTACAACAGCTATGGGATGAAGGTGTCCTTACATATGATGTTTCTACCGATCAAACATTTGTAATGAAGGCTGCTCTTCTTTGGACAATAAATGACTTCCAGCTTATGGAATGTTATCTGGATGGAGTACAGCTGGGATCTTAGGATGTCCGATATGTATGGAGAGATCAAAGTCATTCAGATTAAATATGGTAAGAAGGCCAGCTATTTTGACTATCACAGACAATTTTTGCCGATAAGTCATATATTCAGAAGGAATAAAAAAAGTTCATCAAGAATAGGATTGAAAGAACACGTCCACCATTGAGGTTGATCGGTAATCAAATTTGGGAGCGAGTGTGTAACTTTCCTGTTGAAACCCCTCATGGAACAACTATTGCGTACGGAAGTACACATAGTGGACTAAACGCAGTATATTTTGGGATCTACCATATTGGAAGACACATCTATTCATCATAATCTTGATGTCATGCATATAGAAAAGAATGTTTTGACAATGTCATAAATACTATGATGGATGTCACTGAAAAAACAAAAGACAACTAAATGCAAAGAAAGATATGAGAGTTATTTGTGATCGGCCAGCACTAGACGTGGACGCAAGTAGCAGGGGACCAAAACCAAAAGCAGTTTATACATTAGACAATGAGCAAAGACGGATTCTGTGTCAATGGTGAAATCTATGCGTTTTCCTGATGGATATGCTTCAAACCTCGGGAGATGTGTTAATTTGAATGAATGCAAGTTGACAGGTTGAAGAGTCATGATTGCCATATATTTATGGAAAGATTAATTCCAATAGCTTTAAGGAACTTCTACCAAAATTTGTTTGGGGCGCAATTACATAGTTAAATAATTTCCTTCATGATCTTTGTTCAACAATGTTGAAAGTATCACACATGGAAAAACTAGAAAGAGATATTCCAATCATTCTTTGCAACTTAGAAAGGACATTTCTCCATCGTTTG
>JAGVVM010011529.1:0-15887 GCA_019149425.1 Psidium friedrichsthalianum
CTCCATGATGCCACTTTAATCGCACATTCCCCACCACACTCAGTGTCGACATCATTTAAATCTCTCCTGACCCCTATTTGTATCCGTCGTCCTTGTTAGACGCATGTCGCGTTAACCGTTATTTATATCCAACGCCTACGTTTTAATTCTCTTAAAACGACCTTAGCAATTTTCATTTATTTGATGCATGCCCTTCTGATGAAGTTGCCTTCCTAGTATTAATGGAGCACTCGGCCGACATCGCTGGTTCTAGGTATGTGTCGCGACAGACTTGGCGCAGCATTCCACTTGGAGGACTTAGTTTATTAATTCGATTTATTTGAGCGCGCATTTGACGTAAGGACTGTTAAAGCCGAGTAGAAAAGTTGAGTGTTTTTTTTCATAACATATATTTTTCGCTGCGCAATGCGCCTTAGAGAGATTAGCTACTGAACGCTAACCATGCGGTGTTAATGTTTTGCTTGTTCATTTTTAAATCAGAATTGTCGATTAGTTGGCGGTGTGTCAGTGTTTGTTCATTATTTCCCTGTAGCGTTGGAGTATGGGAATTATGATATGAATGTGATTATAGAAGGCGTTGTTGATATAAACTGTTGTCCGTCTTGGCACATTCTGAGGATCACAACACTTCGCACACAAACCCGTGGTCAAACCCCCGACTTTATTGGTGAGTGTGATGGTTTTGCAATCACCCCTTAGGATTACCTTATATAGGGAAAGGTAGAAAGAGATCTCCGTGGGTTTTTGATGGCACTTTAGAATCTCGTATTCGTTCCCTAGCTCATTATCCTGATTGGCGCTACTCCAACCTCTCTTTGGGCGGGCTCTTGGGGGGGAATCTGCTTCATTGGATCGGTGGAGCCTTGGCCATAGGTTCATACCCACGCGTTTGATTTTAGAGTCCAACCTCACGTCCTCTCATGCGCATGTCTGTGGACGGTTGGTATAGCCCTAACACTCAAACATCAACAAATTTTTCTTCCAAAGTTAGGGTTGGTTAAGTTTCAGTTCCTTTCAGGAGGAATCGGTCACCTTCTTGTATGTATACTTTCAAATATTCATGGACATACGCATATTCCCGTTTCTTTCCATCAAGGCGAATATCATTCTCAGCATATCCTCATGGCAAGTTGATTAAACTGTAATGCGCAAACCCCAGGAAGTGATGTCGATGTCTCGTGTTGCTTGTCCGATTTATGCCAATCTGGAGCTTTTTTCGGCAACGAGAAGAAGGTATGTGCGGCTACCCACAACACAGTTTCACTCACGACCGTTCTACGCGGATGGTACGGAGCGTCACTGGAATAACTAGGGCAGCCAGGCGATTTTCAGCACGTTTTCGCGCTCACGTTGGACGGATGGAACATTTATCCTACACTGACTGAAAGGTGTGGACCACAGAGGAATATTCCTAGCAATCTCTAGATCTACGCGACGTCCTCGAAGACAAATTCGTACGCCTGCTGCTAGGGTTAGATGGGGTGGGCTTTGCGCCTTCTAAATAAGGCATGCCTGAATGGATGAGCGCAGTCGCCAGGAGAACATGGCCGATGACAGCGGCCTTGGGAAAAGAAGGGGCATCGTCCGCGCCATTAAACGGGCGAATCACAAAAAAGGAAGAATAGTCAGTCAAGCACCACTACTGAGGTGAGATGCTTTGGAGATAAACGGACCAAGGAGCATTGAGGCTCAGAGACTAAACCTTGATGATCGAGCCTGAAGAGTGTTTTTATCTTTTGACATAGTATCACATTCGTAAATCGAATTTTCGCGCGTAGCTTTTATCCGGTGTGCCTCACTGAAGGTGCGTGGAGCGTCCCGTGAGTGCTTTCCGTGATAAGCTTGTTCCGAGGGCCGGACTGTCGTGTGGCCTCGTTGTGCTTTTGCTTGCGCGCCACATCCTGAGCCGTAAACAAAAATTTGCGAAATAAAAAACGAAAACGAGTAAGGTGCACACGGGACTAAAATCCCAGGAGATCCCCCATCCCAGTATACTCTCGCCCAACAACGCTAATAACGTCAGGGAGTTTGATGGGATCCGTGCATTAGTGCTGGTGGGGGTGATCCGCAGGGGCGCGCGCGTCATTTACGCGTTGCGTAATGTATTTTGTAATCGAGGAGTACTCCTTCCTCTTCATTGAGAAATGCTGCGATTAAATCTCTTTCGGTTGGGTCCTGCGAGCTTTGGGGGGTCCCCGTCCGCCGCCCTGCCCCCGTTTTGCATCTACCGCGTGGTTAAAAATTCGAGAAATTGTCTTAAATCTTTTTTCTCAAATTTTGGTAGAGCGCCGGCGGAAACGGGTCTCTGACCAGAATTCTTGATGAAATGTTTACCCGTTCTCCACGCGAAAGTTTTCCAAATTTAAAAATGAAATTTCTCCCAAATCGAATTTCGCAGGTAGCTTTTTTATCCGGGTGCACTCACGGGGGCCCGTGGTGCTTTCCGGAAAGCTGTTCCGAGCCGACCCTGTGGGCCTCGTTGTGCTTGGCCTGCGCCACTCCTGAGTCGCGTAAATAAATTTGGCGAAATAAAAAAACGAATAACGAGGGGTGCAACACGATGACCTTTTTTCCCGAGGAGGTCATCCATGCCCAGTACTACTGCTCGCCGCAAAGCACGCTTAACTCGAGTTCTGATGGGATCCGGTGCATTAGTGCTGGTATGGGGGAGGAGATCGCACAGATAGAGATTTGTTAAGTATGCTCCCCCCATGTATATTTCTTTAAACACAACTCATATGTTATCTCATTAATATCCCTTTCACTTATGACTCAGTGTTAAGTATACTTTCCCTTAATCCAAGTATCATTCCACAACATCCACCACTCGAAGCTCAATGTTAGGTATGCTCTTCCTTAATCCAAATATTCTTCCACAATGCCCACCGCCTGAAAATTGAATTAGTCATCAGATTCACTCTTACGATATTCACCAAACCCAAAAAAACTAGGGCTTGTTAACCAAGCATCGGCTTTGATACATTTGTTGAAAGCGCACAACATAAATCCGATACCTTTGTCATAGGAGATCGTCAAGAGGGAGCCCAAGTCCAAGCTTATCATCATATCCAATTGGACTGACATTTACTCAAAAGCTTAAACTAATGAGTTATGGACCAACTAGGATATACTAACTACTCAATACAATACAATTCCCATGTGAGATTTTTTTAATACGACTCATATGTGTATCTCAACATAAACTATCATAATAAGATGATAAAAGATTAATATTAGCTAACTGACAAAAAGGTACTAGTATTTCAAAAAAGATGTAAAGAAAAATGTGTTTTAAGTATTGCTTCACCAATAAAGATGAGATAATAAATATGATAGTGACATCTAATCAACCTACTTACATTTGGTAATGCTAATTAACACCTCATGTTTTTAATTTTCATCAAAGGTGTAGCTTCACTCTAGAAATTTAAAATAAATAAAAAGTGTTTTTTTTCTTCTTTTATTTTTATGCTTTTATTGGGTTACAAACCCAACAAACGCTGCCAAACCCCCCTACCCTTATGAATGGTAGATGTGCTAAATGGGTGAGTTGGGTTAGGTTTGGATAGGTCATAAATGGGTTCAACCCAAATCCACCATTAACTCACATTGACTCATTTACTTACTAAGCAATTTAAATTATTCATGCCCAACCGAACTTAGATCTAACCCAAACTCACCTATATAACCCATGAGAAAAACAAATAAATAAATAAAAAGGCCCAACAATTCTTTAAAATTTAGTAATCAAAAATCTGCAAAATAAAATGAAAACCCTAGTTGTTCAAGCTTGAGAAGGCTAGGGTTTCAGACCCGACAATGAGTACCTTAGCCCGACAATGGCACTCCTCTGATAGATGTTAACACCTAAATTTTGGCCAATTCATTTAGAAATTAATTGCATAAAATTTAAGGACCGACCCTGGCCCCTAAACAAAAATATTAATCAATAATAATATAGGTTTTTATTGGAAAAAGTACACTGCAAGTGCCAAAACTTGTGTACGGCGTGCACTTTAGTGTCAAAACTTTCAAAACGTTCACTTTAATGCCAAGTTCGGAGAAAATCGTGTACTTTAGTACTAATCCAACTAAAATTCAGCCAAATGAATTATGTGGATTTTTCAATTTTTTTTATTATCTTATATGGTAAAGCTTTAGAAGTAGCTGCCATCGTGGAAATTCAATGTGGCTTGGACAAGGGTAGAAATAAAAAACGACGTTGTTTGGTCTTCAGTTGGCCGTGGAGTCGCCGCCGCCCCTTGCTCATCACCGTTGCTCACTCGCCTGCCACTGTCCCTTGCTCACCATCGTGGCTCACTCGCAGCGTTCCCTCGCTTGTCGCCATCCCTCGTTCGCCGTCGTGGCTCCCTCGCAGCGATTTCTCGTTCGTCATCGTGGCTTGCTCACCATCATGACTTGCTTGTCACCGTCGCTCGCTCGTCGCCGTCCCTTGCTCGTCGCCGTGGCTCCCTCATAGTAGTCCCTCGTTCATCATTGTGGCTCACTCGTAGTGGTCCCTCACTCGTCGCCGCCCCTCGCTCGTCGCCATGGGTCGCTTGCTGCCGTGACTCACTCGTCGCCGTGGGTCGCTCGCCGTCGTGACTCGCTCGCCGCTGTTGCTCGCTTGCCGCTATCCCTCACTCATTACCGTGGGTTAGAGTTTGTAATTTTGGGTTGAATTTGAGGATTTATGGTTTGTAATTTGGGCGAATTTAGCTTCAACGACGTCGTTTGCTCTTTAAATTGCTAAGTCGGCCTCCGGTGAGCCACGTCTTCCTCCACATAGACTTTCCGGCGAGCCACGTATGCTTCAAATGGAACTTGGCATTGAAGTGAACGATTTTTAAAAAACTTGACACTAAAGTTAGCGTTTTGAAAGTTTTAGCACTAAAGTAAACGTCGTACATAAGTTTGGCACTTAAGATGTACTTTTCCCGGTTTTTATTAATTAAAAGCATTCATGGCATCTTACTCAAACTAGAAATAGGGATTGGACGTGAAATAGCCATGTAGATCATGCCAACAAATGAAGCAAAATTCTGCCAACATGAGGGGAGCTCGTTTGAAGTCCACTAATCAAATGATCTTAGTTGGCATAATTTGAGCTAGATTCAACCCATTTAAAAGCATAATTAAGTAAAGGCCTATAAGGTTTGTTAATCAAATAGGGCTATAATTCAAGCCCGCAAGGAGGCAAATTTCGGCTGAGCCCTTACACTAGGACTGGCCGAAATTCACATGATTAACGGTCCAAATTTGGCTTGATGGACTGAAATGATAAATGCGCAATAAATTTAGGTTTTCGAACAATTTTTCAAGAATAGGACATACCCTGAGCACTAGGGATGACAACTTAACGAAGTGCATTGCCTCCTGACTTCTGAGAAAGAAGTCCCATTGAATTCCAAACCATCAAATATCATGTAATAAAAAAATTAATTATTCATCATCCAACCTTACAGATGGGACTCAGCATATATTTTAAAGCTTAAGAAGGTCATACCTTCCCCACTAGAAACCCAAACGATCATATATATATATATATATATATATATTAGTCACCCCATATACATACCCAAACCCTTGCTCCATCTTTCTTGTGCAGAGAGAGAGGGGCGGAGGGGAGGGAGGGAGAGTAATGTCATCTAGTACAAAAAAAAATGTACTTAGGTAATGTTGGGTCTTTGAAGGGCCTCAAAAGTTCTAGAGGGCACTTGATAGAATCAATGACATATCGGTCACCATCCTGACAAAAACATTCATCGTCCTCTATGACCCTCTAATCATTTCTCAGTCCAAACTTGGTATGGACATGATCAATCACAGCTGGTTTTGTTGAGTCTTAGTTTGTCCTGGAATTGTAGTTTAGGTGTTGTATTTGATGGTTTTATGTTCTTGATATGGTAATTGAGGCTCCAAATAGGGTGAGGTTGGAAGCTAGCATTAGATATGACGGTGAGATTGTTTTAGTGATGAAATGGCCATTGCCAGCACTAGTTGTTTGTGGGTTGTTGTTCTATTTGTCATTCCTTAAGTATGTGTATTAACCACTGAAATGGATGGCTCTAGCTACTGTCATTGGCCTTCTGCCAATTGCGTGGAGGAGCTTGGCATCCATCAAGAATCTCGCTCTGAACATCCATGTTCCCATTCTGATTTCAAGTGATAACCTTTTTCAAATTGTTAATTTTTCTTTACTAGATGGGATGCCAGTTCATATGGATCTTTTATTTGAGGTCAAGTTTTTTATAAAGTAATGTTCACTGTAAAGGACCAAAGTAAACAATGTAATGGTCGTAAGCATAGCTTGGACTGGGGATTCGATGTTACCAAACTTTCTCGCTATCAAGATATGGGCATTAACCATCATATAATGTGAAATGAACAAAAAAAAAGGGTGATGGATTGGCAAGTTAATAAGATGCAACGTATATTAGGCATGCTCCAAATAACCTGTCTATTGTTAAAGTTCAATTGACATACCATGTAAGTTATGGAGTGAAAAAGTGTTCTTGTTCCTTAGGATTAGGATTAGGATTAGACAAGAGCAAGTTATTCCTCATGAATTAGAATCCAATTTAATAGATGGCTTTGCTTGCGACCAAATACGGAGCTAGACTTAGCCTTGGAAAATTAGGCTCATCTATCACCTACCCACAACACAAGAAGAAAAGGTTTTTGGACAATAAATGAAGTAATGATACTTATCCATTAGAGAAATTCTTGAGTAGCAGGCTATCGAATGACAAGAATGGGCAGGGTTGGTTCCTCGCTTTATGGTTTAGTCATTGATCTTTATTATGTATATACATGATAAGTAGATCATATTGCAAAATTGATTAAAGTTGCGTTTAATCTTGTTGCAATGCTGAGTTTACAGTGGTAGGAACACTTGCCTTGCAAGATTATTGGGAAGTGTCGCGACCTAAAAAATTTCGATGGTGGAAAATTCCCAGGTTAACGGATTATCAGGTTAATTAGATTGATTAACCTAATACAGACTCTCCCAAGCCCTACCGAATCACAACTTTGGTTTTTCTTTGTTCAAATGATTTTAGAATTTGAAGTAGCCACTAATTATTTTTTGGTTGATCGATTAGAAATCTAAGCAAATTAGCAGGAGAATTAAATTACTTCTACGAACCAGAGATTATGAGTTCGGGGACTTAGTTACACTAGTTAATTAAAATTAATGCCTTTTTGGTACCTTAATTCCATGGATATCCTAATTTGGCAACTCAAACTTGGTTTACTCCTCATGCTCGGTTTACTCCTCAGGCTCTAGTGAGATGTTCTCTCTCTCTCTCTCTCTCTCTCTCTCTCTCTCTACTTTTTAGATAGAATGCATGGATGGTAATGGGTGCATAGATAAGCAAAATGCGAATATGCAAATATAGACACGCGAACGTATATATGCAAACGCAGACGTGCAATCATGAATATGCGAGTATGGATATACAAATAGGACATGCAAACGTGAACGTACGTTATATGCAAATGTGTAAATTCAAATACGGCATACGACGTAGATATACAAATACAGCATGCGAACGCAGACATGCAGATGCGACATACGAACGCGGACATGTGGACACAACACGCGAATAAATCATCAAAAATAGAATTGGCCAGTCGAAATGACTCGTTTCCTAGTTTTTGGAGTTTTTCTGAATTTTCTAGAATTTTTCAAGATAATTTGCCTAGAAGGGATAAAATCATTATTTTGAAAATATCGAGAAGGAAAATCATCAAAATAGGATTGGCCAGTCAAAATGGCCAGTTTTCTAATTTTTGAGATTTTTTTTGAATTTTTTTGATAAATATGCATGAATTAATGACAATAGGAATACGACATACGTATCACGAAATCAGTCAGGAGAATACATGAAACCTTTACACCACTAAGTAGGAGGCAGAGTCTACCGTGATTTGGAATTCGGATCTTTTAAGCGAAAAATGCAGAAAATTGCAATACGAATACGATATGTGGATATGAAGACATACGAATATGACATGACATAATTGAAATTTAAATCAATCCATTTAGACAACGACATTCTCGAAGATTTTAATGATTAGAATCGTTATCTAATTTGATGGATTTGATTACCGAATTCGGACCTCGTATCACCTTGTGGATTAAGATTGTGGTTCGAACGACGGGGATGAACTTGTGACTTGTATTGATTGATAGAGAAATTGGTGATGGTAACAGCTAGCTTTAAACTCCCACCATCTACAAGATTCTCTTTTGAAAAAGAATTCTCTCTCTCTTTTTGTTTTTTTTCTTTCTCTCTAATTTTTCTTCATTCTCTCAAAACCCTCTCAAATATTCAAAATTTTCTTTCCAAAAAATCCTCCCCTCCAAGCTCCGTTCTTCCTCCTTTTATAGCCCACTCATCTATCTCCCATTTTAATTTCTCCACTAACTATTCTTTATCTCTATCTTCTCTTCTTTATTCCTATCTTATTTTCTCCATCTATTCTTCTACATCTTCCCTTCTCCATCTCCTCTTCTCCATATTTCTTTATCTATTCTAATTTCTTTACTAATTCTTCTTCTAGTTATTTACAAAATAATCCCTCAAGTATTAGATATTTTCACTCTAATCCTAAGATTTTAAGTATTTGCAATTCAGTCCCTGAAGAAATATTTTTTTAAGTCCAAATCTCCACACAATTTTCGACACACCTCCCCTATGCTTGGTCAAAATTCACATTATGTCCAGTTCAATTGCTTGTCAAATTTAAGCTCATTTCTTGCTGCTGAAAAATGTAAAATTCAACTAAGGCCTTTTTGCAAAATTGAGTCATTCTGGGTACAATTGGGCCAAGATGAAAATTTTGACTATTAGAGGACAATGTCACAACTCATAAAAGTGAAAAATAAAAATAAAATGACTCAAATTGGATTTTTTAGGCCCGATTCGAGATTATGCTCGGGAAGGAACACATGACCCCGAATTGTATTTTTTGAATTTATGATGGCCAACATGAAAATGGATTTAAGAGAAAACTATTGGCTATTTTTTTACATTTCTGTGGCCTTAAATGTTATTTTTCCCGAATTTTCAAGTATTTTTCTAATTTCTGAAAAAACAAATTAAAAAATACGAAAAATCATTTTTTATTCAAAATGGTTGCCTAAACTTGGCCAAGGCTTTCAAAGTTGATTTTGCAATTTTCTCGTTTTTTTCTTGATTTTCTATGAATTTGTTTTAAAAAAAATATAGGAAAATATTGAAAATATAATAATTTTTTTTTGTCCAAAATTGGTTCCCTAAGCTTGGCCAAGTTCCCCAAAGTTGATTTTTTTAATTTTATGAATTTTTATGAATTTTCTATTAATTTTTTTAAAAAAATGTGATTAAAAATCAGGTGTCAACAGGAAGATGCTTCCATAGTCTTCCTATTTTCCATTGCTTAATGGCTTGAGTTGAGGGCTAGTGTCACGCCCCGAACCCCCAATCGAGCACGCGACATCCAGCTCATACATTTATTTCTCTTCTGCTTAGCGCTCGCCTGATCAACCGTACGCGACGGCCCAGGAGATTTTCTTTCTTCGTCGCGACCAGACGGCGCGTCCGTTTAAAACCATCATATGAACCTGCGAAAGCGTGCCTCCTAATCCACACATGCATGCATACAATAATCGGGGTAGTATAAAAAGAGAATACACAAATCATCAATTTATATATATCGACAAAACATTCGGTACAGACTCCCAAAAGAAATACAACCCATGGTCTCGACACCTACGCTCACATTATCTTCCCAAAACTAGACCGACGTCAGCAAAACTCAGTCCTCTAGCTGCTCCTCGGGATCCTCCTCCTGGTCGGTGTCCATGGCATTGCCCTCCTCGTGGCCGTCTATCTTCGAGGGTCCTGGGGACGGCAGCTCCAACATTGGGTCAGGGTCGACCACCTCACCTCCATATACAGCAGGTCGTAGAATCGAGGGGTCGTCCTCCCTGGGTATCAGGGCATCTCTCAAGGGTCCCTCTAAACCTAGCTCATCCTCTCTATACCAAGCCTCGAACCTATAGGGAACAAGCTGGGGGCCTCCCTGATCCACCCATACAGTAGTCAGTCGTCTGAGCCACATCGTAGCGGTTTCATCGTAATGGTGGGTAACCTCGGGCTCCATCTGCACTGGCAGGCCAAAGAGCATAGGGGGTGCGGCCATCACTGGTGTCTGGGATCTGAAAATATGGCAACCACCGCCAGTGAGTCGAGGACTCAGCAAGCTCACCACTAATCCCAGCATATGATAGAGTATACTAGTGGGTTCGGACCTAACCAGAAACTAGGGTTTCAGCTCACCTAGCTCTAAAATCCTCACTGGTTCCAGGAACCCACTCCCAACATATGGACAGTCAAACTACGCGATACAACGCAGTTAATAACATGCAAACGGGCAGTCAACAGGCAATCGCAACAAATCAATATGCAAAGACAAATGCATGCTTCAGTATGCCTCAACCGATCCCAATGGATCCTGCCCGCTTATATCTCCCATTCCCATCAGGGCTCATCCCACTGTGCCACTCGGCATTGTGCCTCAACCCGCGTGTGGTACGCCTCAGGTTGGCACGCTTATCCCTCCATTTCCCCGCGTAAAGACGCCTCAGGGCTCATCCCACTGTGCCATTCGGCATTACCTCAACTGCGTATGGTACGCCTTACGTTGGCCAAGCTTATCCCTCCATTTCCCCGCGTAAAGACGCCTCAGGGCTCATCCCACATGTCACACCTCCAGGTGACTCACGCCATGCTCACAGTACATGATGCGCATACAAAATTCACAGTGCATCGATCGTAGAGCAGGCAAATACAGAGATCTCAACACAACAAGGCATAACAATTTAACCATTGTTTCAACAACACATATTCATCGGGATGTGCCTCAGGCAGACTGGGTACTTCACACGGAATTTCTCAATTAACTGGGTTTAATCGGGTACCCCACGAAATTACATCAGGCATTTGCTTCTTCTCAAAAAGACACCCAATAACTCAATCGTGATTTACTTCACCCTTAGGGTTCGTCTGTTTCGGAACCCAGTCCAATCGAGCTTGAAGGCTCGGCCCAACTTGGTCTTTACTATTCAACCTCGGCCCGGCATCGGCCCACAATTAGGTTTGAAGTTACTTTAGGGTCCCAATTAATCTTGTTAAATTTTATTAAACCCAATTACTAAGCCCAAGAATCCATTCTTAAATTTTAGGCCCATTAAGTAAATTAAGTCCATTTAGGCCCAAGGCCCATCTACTCTTCATAAGCCCATAATTGAATTTTAAGTATTAAATATTTTAAGGCCCATTATTTTATAATTTTCGGATGGAGCCCAAGCCCATAATTTAAAATAATCTTATTAAGCCCATTTAAGCATTTTTAGGCCAAATTTCAACCCCTAAACCCATGTACACTATTGGGCCCTAGAATTTTATAATCAAGACCATGATTTAGGCCCAATTTCATTGTATTTTCGTCCAATTAAGGCCCACTATTTTATTTTAAGCCCACAAGTTCCAATTTGGCCCAATAGCTTAAAATTAAACCCTTAAGCCCAACAACTCATATGGCCATCATTTCTCATGTTCAATCCCTCAATTTGCAGCCCACATCAACCTATTCGAAGCCCAAATGAATATGACCAGCCACTACCCATGGCCCAACGTCCATTTCTCATATTAGTCTAAAGCCCATTATACATAATTACTCACTAATCAACATGGAGTCACACTTAGATCTCTAAACTAATCAATCACACTTGCATAAACCATTCCTAGGCTAAGATTAGGAGTGTGGCTTACCTTGAATGGGTTGAGGACGACAAGAACGGACAATGGAGCCAAGAACAGCCGTGTAGGCTCACGGCCAAGGAGAGTTGGACGGCGGCTTGGGCAGCGGTTTCAACACCTTCGTGGGACTCCCAAGATGAGGTGGTGGTCGGTGGTGGTCGCCGGTGACCGAACGAAGGCGACGACGTGGACGGTGGCGGAGCTTGGGCGGCCGGGCGAAGGAGAGAACAAGAGGAAGAAGAAGAAGAAGAAGAAGAGAGAATGGAGGAGGAAGATGGTGATGGTCGGTCAAATGAAGAAGAAGAGGGAGGAGAGAGAGAGAGCCAAGAGAGATTATAGTAGATTAAAAATAAAGGGAAAATAGGTAATAATGGGTTAGGTAACGTGAATAGTGACATGGATGTGATTAGTACTTTGACTTGTGACTTGATTGATGGGTTGACTTGTCTTGGAAATTGTGCATTGATATGATTGATGTGATTGACATGACACTTGATTGATGTGACACTTGATTTGACTTGTCTCGATTTGCGTGCCAAATGCACCGATCGGGTCCCGAGCGCGAACGACTTCTGACTGGAATTGATTTCGTTCTATCGTATTCGCTCTCAAAAATCCTAATTTATCTAATTCTAAGGACTGAGCATTTATCGGGGCATTTCGGTAATTTTCCATTCACGTCTTGCTTCGCGACGTGTACCGGCTGTCTGCCCTTCGGGCGACATTCCTGAAACTGTATCCATTTCTCCATTGTGACCATCTTAGAAATTCGATTGTCCAATACCGGAATTTATCTCGTGGCCAAATTCATTAAATTACGACTCTGTCGAATTCCTCAGACCAACGGGCGGCTGTTTAGGAAAATTTCCTAGGTAGCCATTCCCCTTCGGTTCGTCGTCTCGAGTTGATCAGACTCGAGTGAGACTTACTAGAGCGTATTAATGAAGTATATCCATTCAATTTATAAATTCCGAAAATGGGTCGAAAATCCAGAATGTCGCAGCTAGTCACTATTGGTGTTTGTTTGTAAAACAAACAAATAAGACATTTTCTTTATCCCACATAGGAGGGATGATAGAGTGCAAGCTACTGTAGTCTTCCAGATGGACCATACCTGCATGTGAGTGCGTGATTATTAAGCACACTTAGCACTTTGTGTGCTGCAGACAGAAATAAGCCTTAATCATTGATTATTTTTATTTTTGTTGTTGAATAATTTTATTTCATTATTTTTTAGTTATTATTTTTCAGACATGAACAGTTATGTCGATGATGATTTTCACACATGAACAATCATGTCCAAATTGTGATTTTTTGAACATGTATAGTTTGTGTCCAAATGCCGATTTTCACACACAGATAGCCACATTCGAATTGTGACTTTTCGAACATAAATGGGTGTGTTCATATGATTAGTTCGGACACCAAGAGGTGTGTTCTATTTGTATAATAAAATGGACAATTCTGTTCATTTTCAATAGTTACTTTCATTTTTTCATTTTCCTTCAAGAGAGATAGTCATCTTTCATTGTTTTGCAAGAGTTTTAAGAGATTTATTAGAATTGCTATTCAGTATTCTCACCATGACTTTGTTGTATCATAAAGGGAATTTTCTAGAAAATTTTAGCAACTTGGTGCGGCAAATTGATCCAAAAAAGAGAGTTTTTATACGCTTCAAAGTCCAACTTCATTGTTACTCATTTCCTCCAATATTTTCCCAACATTTTTTGATCAATTTCATGCAACAATGGAATTGAAAACATCAAAGTGATGAAGCAAGATATGGTCAAGTTGGATCGGTTCGACAGTAACAACTTTGCACGTTGCGAGGACAAAATGATGTTTCTACTTATGGCTTTGAAGATATCATATGTACTAGACCCAAATTTGGTGCTTGTTGAAGATCATGTTCCTACCACTAAAGAAGAGGAACCAAATGCCAAAGAAATTGAGACGGTGAACAAGGGAGAGAAAAAACATGATAAAGATGAACAACTCTATCGCGGGCACATTCTGAAAACACTATCCGATCGACTGAATGACTTGTCAACGGAAATGAAGTTTGCTAGGGAAATCTAGAATGTATTCAAATTCAAGTACAAAGTAGAGAAACAAGGCACTAGCAAACGTCTGATTGCGAAGTACTTCAATTTCAAATTCAATGATACTAAACCCCTTCTAGAACAAGTCCATGAACTGTAGGTTCTAGTGACAAAATTCATGCCATCAAAATCAACATACCAGAAGCATTTCAAATTGGAGCAATTATTGCTAATTGCCTTCAAGTTGGAAGGACTATGGGAAAATGCTAATGCACAAGACAACGGACATAACTTTGATTCAACTCCAGAAACATCTTCGCATTAAGGAAGAGTCTTGCTTGCATGAAAATTTTGGATTATAAGAGACTAAGTGAATGTCCTGACGGATAATGGATTTCAGTCCAAAATCACCCGAACTTAAAACACAAAAGAGGGAAAAATTTTAAGAATGCTCAAAAGAAAAAGAAATGAGGTTGTTTCATTTTGCAGCAAAATGAGGCATTTTGCAAGGGACTATAGGCACCACATGAAGGCAGATACCAATGCTGTTGAAGAAAACTATGTAGCCATGGTTACACATAAATTTTCAAATGTGGAAATTTTGAGAATTAATGGTATTGTGGCCACAATAACTGAAATCAATGGTACTTCTATTCAATCAGGTTGGTGGTTGGATTCTAAAGCAACAGTCCACATGTGCAAGGATAGGTCTGTGATCAAAAACTTTCAAGAGTTTTTGACACTAACTTTCAAGAGGTCCAAATGGCAAATAATAGTATTGCAAAAATCAAAGGCCAAGGCTCCTTGAAGTTAGACTTCACTTCGAGAAAGAAAATTACTCTTATGAATGTATTGTATGTACTCGAGCTTAGGAAGAATTGAATTTCTATTGATTTATTATGTAAAAGGGGGTTTTAGGTATTATTTGAATCAGAGAAAGTTATCCTGTCACAAAATGGAATATTTGTGGAAAAGGTTTATACCAATGACAGCATGTACGAATTAAGTATCAATAATAAGATTGAATCTTCTATTATACTATTGACTCTTCATTTTAATAGCATAGTAGATTAGCGCATTAAAATTTTTGCTATTTAAGAATATGAAAAACATTAGACTTGATCGTTTTAATGGTGAATTAGATAAATATGAAATTTGTGCTAAGTCTAAATTAACGAAGAGGCCTTTTCTGAGTACAAAAAGGAATTCGAATTTATTAGATTTGGTACATAACGATATATGTGAATTCAATGAAATGTTAACACGTTGTGGTAAAAGGTATTTTATTACCTTTGTGGATGATTGCAATAGGTATTTGTAGCTTTATCTTCGAAGATCGAAAGATGAAGCGTTACCCATATTTAAGAAATATAAAACTAAAGTAGAAAATCAATTGGAAAGGAAAATTAAAGTTTTACGCTCGGATGAGAGGTGGTGAATATTTCTTAGATGAATTTCATCATTTTATAAAGAACATTGTATTATTCATCAACTTCAACACCATACACTCCATAGCAGAATGGTTTGGTTGAAAGGAAAAATAGATCTCTTGAGAAATGGTTAATTATATGATTTCTAATTCAAAACTACCAATTAATTTATGAGGTGAACTATTACTTACTGCTAACATATTCATAACAAAATACCATCCAAGAAGAATAACGTAAGTCCATATGAATTGTGGAAAGGTAGAAGCCAAACTTGTCATAACTAAAAGTGTGGGGTTGTTCGGCTTAGTATCGCGTACGCTTCTAAAGACAAGTTTAGTCGGATATAAAGTGGGGATGGAGGAGGGGTCAAGAAAGAGGGGGGGGAGTCCGTTAGAAACTTCTTGATTTATAGTCAAATATCATAGTGAATCAAGAGATGTTGAATTTCTTGTAAGTAGAGAGTGTTCTACATACTTTGAACCTGTTGAAATAATATCAAGACCTAAAAAATACAGAGTAGATTCTCATATGTAGAAGGAATAAAGGATGCACAATGGAGCGGAAAAAAAAAAAGGCCATCTCGCGAGTTTCTACTTCCTTAAGAA
>JAGVVM010011530.1:0-12383 GCA_019149425.1 Psidium friedrichsthalianum
AATAGCACTATTAGAAATCAGAAATAAAGAAAACCTTCAGCAAGTGCTTGGCCTACCAATCTAGGGTGTAAGGTTATGGAAATTAAACCGTAGCAAATAGAATTACAAAAAGCAGAAGTAAATAAAGAAACCTTTAGCATGGAACTTGCCACCCCTACCAATCAGGATTCGATGGTATGGAAATTAAACTAGAAGAAACTCGAATACGGGAAAGAGTAAATAAAGAAGACTTCTAGCGGTGGCTCAACCTACCAATTCTTGGGTAAGGATGGAAGGAAAATTAAAACTGCAGAAAATAGAATACGGGAAAGCAGTAAATAATACCTCCAGCAGGTGGGTGATCTACAAATTCGGGTTTGATGGTATGGAAAAATTAAACTGCAGAAATAGAATACAGAAAAAGTAAAAAAGAATCCTCTAGCAGGGGCTTCGGCCTCACCAATTTGGGTTCTATGGGTATGCGGAAAAAACTGCTAAAAAGATAGTACTAAGAGATCTTACACAGGCAAGTAGGCGTAGTAGCAGCTACCGCGATCTAGGATCAAATCTTTTAAACTAAAGATACAACAAAATTATTGACAATTCGAGCCAAAGCTTGAAAGACAGATTAGCTAAGCAATTGTGCGCTGTCTTAGAGCTCGTCCAAGACAATTTGCACTTCAGTAAGATTCACCATGATATGGAGCAGATTGAACCATCTGTTGCAAAGCTCTTCAGTGTGTCTGAGAGAAACCACATATATCATCTCCTACCATTTGGAATTCCAAAAACCCCAAAGTTTAAAAATTGCATTGAATTTTAAGTAAGCCAGTCATCCAATGTGGCGAATGTCTCCAGTTCGGTGCAGTATGCCTGCCAGAGCTCACAAAAGTTATGATCTCGTGAGAATAGAATTGGCCTTTCCCAGCGGACATGACTAGAGGCATGGTTTTGTGTTGGCTCCAAGAGTGGCATAGAGCAATGAGCATTGCAATCTGAGAACAAGGACCAAACCCCTAAATGATATGATATGCAAGAATGAGTTATTGTAAATCGGCGGAGGATACCCCGCAATGTTGATTTGTCGGAGGATGTGTTAAGAGTGGATCGGAAGATCGTTAGAAAGTATAGGAAGTGGACACCTCATTCAGTCAAGCCATAGCCATCAAAGGAAGAACATCGTGAAACCCTGTATCTCACCACCCCAATAACCCTCACTAGATGGGTGAAGAAAGTCTAGGAAGTACATCAGCCCCGGCCAAACAAAACCTAAATATGGGACTCCCTCACGTTTAATGAAGATGTCAGCTTGCATACCCTGATATAGGTTCATATGTCTTGTTCACGCTAATGCCTGGATCAAGTATCAGAACATATTTCTGACCGTTCTTGTGAATGCTGCTAAGAATTCTTTCATCTTTCCACTGGAAAATTTATCGGGTCAAGAGTGAAGTCCTGTATGCATCCATGAATCAATGTTAGTCCACATAACTTCCAGTGGTATATTAGCTTTTGCATAACTAGCTACCACGCCCACTAAGTCTACGACATTCTTGTAGCGGCATTGGTGAAATCCGAAGGACCAGTACGGCCTTGGGGTCGGCCAGCCAATAAGCATGGTTACTGCTCCAACTGCCTCCGGCGACGGCCCAGGAAAGAAATACAATCCAGCACCCCACCGATCCCTTGTAAGTGATATCGCCATGTAACCACGTCGACTTCCATTGCTGTTCAACAACATACACCGTGGCTCGTGCCTGCTCCAACGCCTCGGCCGCCGCGACCCACGGACGTCCTGACGTCCATGTAAAAGGGATGCGACCTGTTAGGTGGACATCGAGGTTCACGCAGGCGATGTTGGTGCTCTACAGAGTTTAGGGTTTGGTTGGCTGGAGTCGGAAAGATGGCTTTGTGTGCTCTCCGATCCCATAGAGGAGGAGCGGCTAGGAGATAGGGAGGGAGAGCTAGAGGTATTGGTCTTTGAAGACGAGAAAGTGGAGGAGTCAAAGGGGGAGATGTCGAAGAGGACGTCACCGGAGGAGCAGCGGGAGACGAGAAGGAGAAGGGGGTGTTGCAAAAGACAAAACGAGGTCGGACAAGGCGATGGAGAGGCGGCGGCGGGACGACGACGGCTAGGAGTTTGATCGGGAAGAGAGCAGTGAGGGAGAAAGAGGCACAGATTAACAAGGGTGATGGTCCTCGGGGACTTCCCATTGGAGGTTTTTTTGGATCTGTGATTCGGACTGAAGACGACCACCCGCTTGCAGCTGGCAACAACAAAAGAGATTTCGGACGTCAGGCCTGTAAACAGAGGTCCCTGGTAAGGCGGAGTTCGATGGGCAACATCGTTCCCGACGGGTCGACCGGCCGCAGACCGGACCGTATACTCGCTACCCGACAATGGCGGGCGTTTCTTTCATCTCCTCCGCCTGACGTCGACTTCAGACGGAGCAACACAGGAACAAGATCATTGGAAATAGAAAGAGGAGAGCGGAGCGATGGCGGCCATGGTGGTCTCTTTTTACTCCCCATATCATGTTGGTGGAATTAGTAGAAGGGCACGACGAAGGTCATGAGCTTGAGAGCGAGAGATGAGGAGGAGGGGGGGGGCTCCCCCATAGCATGTGGGATGAGCTTCAGTTTATTCCCTCCACCACCATCATGATGCTTTTTTCTGTTGGTGACTCCACTAGCTGCTCCCTTTTTAACGAGCCATCCCCACCTTTTCCTTTCTTTTGATCATCTCCTCCATGTGTCTTCATCAGAGGGACTCCACCCCAAATTTAGCTGTCATAGGAGATCGTAGGACTCTGCTTATGAAGATTGGTTTGATAATCTCGTTCAAATCTGTCCACAGCATTTAAGATGGTATAACTCCAAGGTTTGTTGTGCTAAAGAACTCAACTGTTGCATTGACGTTTCTGCTGCTTCTCAAAAAAGCCTGCATCTTGGATATCCGAATTCAATTTTGAAAAATATTGACCAGGTTGCCACTGGGGTCTTTACCTTGACGCCAACCTGATGCTCTCTCAAGAAGACTTCAGGTCCTCCCTGTCAGCAGCTGCAAGGGTGTCGACAACTCTTGTGTGTTGGTGGAAACCAATTCCTGTACTCCTGTTGAAGTTAAAATCTACTCCTTTAGCAGCTGGAGTTCCTTTTCAGAAAGAGACTGTAGCAAGTTGTGCCTTTAACAAATTGTAGTTAGCTACTTCAAATGCCAGTATCAAAATTTCACAACCCGAGAAAGCAATGCCCGTGATGAGTCCCTTGCTGACATTAAAATTCCAATTGCCGCTTTCTAGTGCTCCAAAACTGTTAGTACTCTTTGATACTCAAGATGCCAACTTTCCTGAGGATAGCTCTTCTTTGTTGTTCTTATTGCCCGCTTTTTTTAGGCATCAATTGCATTAGTTGCTTCACCCGAGCACCCAAGTTGCACTTTTCCCATGCAATCTGATTGCCATCATTGGATGAAGAACCACCTTGTTGTTTAGTAACCCATCAACTGAGTTGACTTTGGCAGAAACTACTGCAAACTTCATCCCCAGAATTATTGATTTCGGCTAGCTCCTCATGAAGAGATTCAACAGCTTGAAGATGAACAACATAGCTTTGTAGCTTCGTTGACCCAACAGATTCGAGTGATTCAAGACACTTTTCCGGTACAACTGGGCCAGATAAAAATTTGGACTATTAGAGGACAATGTGAAAACTCTTAAAGTGAAAATGAAAATAAATTGACTCAAATAGGATTTTTTAAGCTCGATCCGAGATTATGCTCGTGAAGGAACACATAACCCCGAATTGGATTTTTCGAATTTATGATAGCCATCATGAAAAGGGATTAAATAAAAAAATAAAAATATTGACTATTTTTGTGTACATATATATTTTTTTCAAATGTTATTTTTCCCAAATTTTCAAGTATTTTTGTATTTTTTGAAAATATTAAAAAATAAGAAAAATATGAAGATTTATTGTTTGTTTAAAAATGGTTCCCTAGGCTTGGCCAGGCTTCCAAAGTTGATTTTATAATTTTATGAATTTTTGTGAATTTTCTATTAATTGTTTTAGAGAAAAAAGTGATAAAAAATCAGGTGTCAATATGAAGCCTTCTCTTCTTTCTCAAAGTTTGCCAAAAAGGTTCAGAATGAAAAAGGCTATGCTATTTCCTATATAAAAATCAACACAGGAGAGAATTCGAAAATCAAAACTTTTCTGAATTCTGTGATGATCTTTGTATTCGACATAATTTCTCCTCTCCCTACACCTCAACAAAATGGGGCAGTGGAAAGAAATGGCAAGACACTCTCCTGATAGAAAGTAAGTAGCTTCGCATTTTTGGACGGAAGCAATCCCAACAGCTTGTATATTTTAGACATGTTTCTTTGAGATCTATCCTTAAAGAAACCCCCTATGAGCTTTATACAGAAAGAAAACCGGATCTTGCATACTTTCACATGTTGGTTTGCAAATGTTTCATTCTAAAAAATGCTAATGATCGTGTTGGTAAATTTGATGAGAAGTTAGATGAAGGAATATTCTTAGGATACTCAACAAGAACAAGCAATCTTATCATGTCTTCAACAAAAACTCTCTTGTTGTTGAAGAATCTATGAACGTCAAGTTCGATGAAAATATTCAGAAGTAGGATGTTCAATCTGATTATACTCAAATACTCATACCTCCTTAAAGTTTAGAACAAGTTGAAGACTCTGAAGAGGTCGATGACTCTAAAAAGAATCAAGCTTCTAAAGAATTAAGCATCAAGAAGATGACCAACAAAAACCTTCAGAACAAAAGAAAAAGCAACCAGCTTCTCAGTTTTAGAAGAAGTTCAAGATGAGAGATTCAACAAGAAGTAAAATTACGCATCTAGTCATGCCAAAGAACTCGTGATGGGAAGTCTAAATGATGGAATCAAAACCAGATCAAAGTTTAGGCAAGTAATGAGCAGTATGGCGCTCATTTATGAAATAGAACCTAAGGAAATAAAGAAGCTCTAGCAGATGAAAGTTAGATTAATGCAATACAAGACTAACTTCATCAATTCAAGATCAACAATGTATTGGAGCTTGTACAAAGACCAAAAATTGTCCTAGAATAAGAACAAAATGGGTATATAGAAACAAGCTTGATGTTAATGGGAAGGTGTAAGAACACAAGCGAGATTGATAGTGAAAGGTTATCCCAAGAAGAAGGAATCAACTACGATGAAACCTACACTCTAGTTGCCAGTTTAGAAGCCATAAGGCTACTTTTTGCGTGTGGCTTGTCACAATGACTTTAAACTTTTCAAATGGATGTCAAAAATGCATTCTGAATGAATACGTCAAAGAAAAAGTGTACATTGAACAATCCCCTGATTTTGAAGACCCAAGGGGAAAAGATATAGTATTTACCTTGAAGAAAGACTTATATGGATTAAGCAAGCACCCACATGCTTAGTACGAAAGGCTAAGTAGCTTTATAATTGAAAATAAATTTGTAAAAGGTAATGTTGATACCACTCTTTTTATTCAAAAGCAAGGCAAAGACATTCTTCTCATTCAAATTTACATTAATGATATATTTTTTGCTTTTTTAATGAACGTTTGTGCAAGAACTTCTCTAAAGAATGCAGGACGAGTTCAAAATGAGCATGATGGGAGAATTGAAATTCTTTCTTGGACTGAGATAAAACAAACCAAAAAGGAATCTTTATTCATAACGAGAAATATGCTCTTGAGATTGTCAAGAAATTTGGTCTAGAGAATTGCAAGAAGACAAACCTTCTATGTCGCATGCACCCAACTTGACAAAGATGAACAAGGAAAAGAAGTTGATCAGAATGCTTTATTGTAGTATGATTAGATTTATATATCACAATTTCAAGACCAGATGTACTCTACAGCATCTGCCTTATGTATGAGATTCCAGTCAAGCCCAAGATAATCTCATCTATTAGCTATCAAAGAATCATCAGATACATTTAGAACTTATCCAAAGTATGAACTGTGGTATTCCAAAGACTCTAATTTCATTCTGAAAGGAGAAATATGCTAATTTCATGGTATTCGAATAAGCAAAGTATAATTGCTCTTCTAAAGGCAAAAGTAGAATATGCTTATCTAGAAAGTTGTTGTGCTCATTTTATGGCTTAAACAAACAACTAAGTGTGAAGATTCAAATGTGACAACACAAGCACCATAAACTTGATTAAGAATCCTATCTACGTTCAAGGGAGAAACATATAAGATCAAACATCACTTCATCCACAACTATGTTTAGAACAGTAATGTTAATATCCAATATGTTGAAACTAAATCAACTTGCGGATATTTCACAAAATCTCTTGATAAAGAAATCATATAAAATATTTGAAATGAATTATCAATTATTGATTCTTTATTTGAGTGGTTTCAGAAGCAGGGTATATACACATTATTTAGATGCTCATCGTGAGAAATTTATTGAGAGGCACAAATCAGTTTTGAATGCTATCTAAGAATCATGTCAACGCAAGGACTTAAGGTAAGTTTTGTATCAAATATTTTTTTTGTTAATTGAGTTAGAATATATTGTTTTTTGGATGATCTTTGTAGATCTATTATTTCAATTGTCATGTTTCCAAATATAACTGGTTGATGGTTTATTTTCAAATCTTTTCAAATTTTCCAAAACACAAATGATCACCTTTGAAAATAAACTATTTATTCTTAAAAACTGCACCCCCTCTGTCTTTCACTCTTCGAAACCCTATAAATTCACTCTAGACAACACACTTCCTCTCTTTTTTCTCTCATCTGCCTCACTTTGTAAAAGGTTTTGTTCTTTCCATGCAAAATCCTTCCTTTTTTGACCAAGGCTCAAAGTCTGTCCTTACTTGAAGGAAACATGGTGAGAGTGGGCGTTTGTAAGGAGGAATCATCTCGTTAGTGAAAAAGCAAAGCCAGTCTTAAGATGACACAAACGTGGTTAGGTTTTGGTCTCAAATCACTTTGATGAGAGAGGCATCGCAGAACTAACTCAAGTTTGTCGATCCCACTATTGATGAAAAGGTGCTACCGCACTACCGATTCAACCGCTTTTTGACACCCTAATAAAAAAGGGTCAGGAGTGTTGTGACCCTAAAAATTTTTCAATCGGGTGAACGGATTATTAGGTTAACTAGATGGATTAACCTAATACGGACCCTCCCAAGTCTACCGAATCGCAACTTTGGTTTTTGTTCAAATGGTTTAAAAATTTGGAGTCGCCCTAATCATTTTTGGTAGGTTGATTAGAAACCTAAGTAAATTAGCGGGAGGACTAAATTACTTCTACGAACCAGAGATTATGAGTTCGGGGACTTGGTTACATCAGTTAATTAAAACTAATGCCCTTTCGGTACCTTAATTTCATGGATATCCTAATTTGGCAACTTATGCTTGATTTACTCCTAAGGCTCTAGTGGGGTATTCTCTTTTTGTATTTTCATTTTTTAAAAATGGAATGTACGTGAGTGACATTTTTTTTGCATTTTCAAAATATTGAATATTTCCCTGAAGCCGAAAGAGGAGTGAGTTAACAACTTCTGTGCAGTGTTGCAACCTACTCATCTTGGGGTCTAGTGATTCAAAAATTAAAATTACAGGAAGTAAATGACAATAAATAAAACCACCATTGATGGGCCCAGCCTTGGCTTGGCCCTCTCTTTGAGGTTTAATGGTACAGAATTAAATTACAAGAATTTAAATGACGGTAAGTAAAACCTCCAATGGGCGGCCTAGCATTGGCTCGGCTCTTCCCTTTGGGGTTTAATGGTGCAGGAATTAAATTACAGGAATTTAAATGACAGTAAGTAAAACCTCCAATGGGCGGCCTAACATCGGCTTGGCTCTTCCCTTTGGGGCTTAATAGTGTAGGAATTAAATTGTAGGAATTTAAATGACGATAAGTAAAACCTCCAATGGGAGGCCTAGCATTGGCTTGGCTCTTCCCTTTGGGGTTTAATGGTGCAGGAATTAAATTGCAGAATTTAAATGACAATAAATAAAGGACACCAGTGGGGGGTCGGCCTTCCCATTCTGGGGTTTGATGGTGCAAGAATTAAATTGCAGAAAATTATAGTACGAATGCGACATGTAGATATGGAGACATAGGAGTACGACATGACATAATCGAGATTTAAATCAATCCATTTGGGTAACGAAATCTTGAAGATTTTAATGGCTAGGATCGTTACCTGACTTGACGGATTTGATGGACGAATTCGGACCTCGTATCACCTTGTGGATTAAGATTGCGGCTCGAACGACGAGGATGAACTCTTGATTTATGTTGATCGATGAAGGAAAATTGTGATGATAACCCCTAGCTTTAAACTCCCATCATCTTCAAAATTCTCTCTCTCTTTTTGGTATTTTTTTCTCTCAAATTTTTCTTCAATCTACCAAAACCCTCTTAAACATCCAAAATTTTCTCTCCAAAAAAATTCTCTCCAAGTTCACTTCTTCCTCCTTTTATAGCCTATTCATCCATCTCCCATTCTAATTTTCCACTAACTCTTCTTCATCTCTCTCCCTTCTCTATTATCATCTTATTTTCTTATCTCCTCTTCTCCATCTCCCTTCTCCATCTCCTTTTCTCCATCTTCTCTTCTCCATCTTCCTCTCCATCTCCTATTCTCCATCTTCTCTCTTTATTCTAGTTTCTCCACTAACTCTTCTTTTTATTATTTACGAAATAATCCCTCAGGTATCAGGAATTTGTACTCTAGTCCCGAGATTTAAAGTATTTGCAATCAATCCCTAAAGAAATATTTCTTTAAGTCAAATTTTCACACAATTTCAGCACACCCCCTATGCTTTGGTCGAAATTTACTCATGGGTACCCCTAGAAAAAGTTTAATTTCATTTTTTGTTAACTTAGGGGCTAAAATCCAAAATTCAACTAAGACCCTTTTCAAGATTGAGTTATTCGAATAAAATTGGGTCAAAATGAAAATTTAAAATATTAGAAGACAATGCAAACTCATAAAAAGTGAAAAGTAAAAATAAATTGACTCAAATTGAATTTTTTAGGCTCGATTCGAGATTATGCTCGTGAAGGAACACGTGACCGAATTTGGATTTTTCTGAATTGCAATGGCCAATATGAAAATAGATTTAAAAGAAAAATATGGACCATTTTTGTGTATTTTTTCCTCAAATGTTATTTTTCCAGAATTCAAGTATTTTTGTATTTTTTTGAAAAAATAAAAAAATATGAAAAATATGAAAAATATTTTTCGTTCAAAAATGGTTGTCTAGGCTTGGCCAAAGCTTCCAAGTTGATTTTGCAATTTTCTCATTTTTTCTTGATTTTTTTATTAATTTTCGAAAATAAAAATGCTAAAAATACTAAAAACATGAAAATTTATTTTTTGGTCAAAATTGGTTCTTGAGGCTTGGCCAAGGTCCCCAAAGTTGATTTTTTAATTTTATGAATTTTTATGAATTTTCTACTAAATTTTAAAAGGAAAAGGTGATTAAAAATCAGGTGTCAACAAGGAGATGACATAGTATTACAATTGTTAAAAATTCATATATTCTCATATGAAGAGGATTTTGTTGCAACCTTGAATCTACCCATGAGAGCTATAATGCCTTTGGCTTTGAATGTTGGTAATTGCATAGGGAAAGGGAAAGAGAAAGCGGGGATGTCTGGTGTTTCCTAATCGGTGAAGACATCCTCAAAACGAATTGTCTTTCGCGAACAAGTAAGAGAAGAGAGTGATATAGAAGTTAGAGGAAACTTCAAGGATGGTAATGATGTAGGTTTTAGAATTTCAGAAGGAGAATGAGTTTTCTAAGATATAAAAGTTTCAAGAGCAATTGTTCCTATGTAAATATATATATGTATATATATTGAACGATATGAGGCTTTGAAGGAAAGAGAAGCAGTATCGCACAGGGTTTTTCATGTGAAGTATTTGACAAGGTTGGAATCCCTGTTCACATGCACATTGAGGAAATAAAGTTGCGAGATTTTTAACTACGAAGACAACTGTTTGCCTTGATTTGGTTACATATTTTTACTTCATAGTTAGTTTTCCTAGCCTAGAGTCTTTGTCTTATTATGTTGGGGATACTCAATACACATTGCATATAACAAATTGGCAAAGATAATGGAGGTAACGGCAGGGATTTTAAGCCAATTGATATTTAACTAGAGGTTGCCTACAATTTCCTTACTAGAAAAAAAAAATATGCCAACGACTCCAAAGCCCATGTGGCATACAATGACTTTTTCTCTAAGCGTGTTGTCATGCACAAGATAGTCGTTGAATGCCTACGTCCCAAGGCTTCTTCCAAAATTGACATATCCAAGTTCGAGGCTAAGTTGATGTGGGCTCTGTTGATAGGGTATGATCTCTCCTTAGCTCACACAGTCTTTCTGCACATGTACAGAAACAAGGCACAGGACAAAAGGACAGCTACCTTATGCAGGCCTGATCTCCCTGATCTTTACATATCACAAAGTCCTTCCTAGGAGTTACAACTACTTAGACTCCAATCATGGTTGCTGGAGAATCCATGATTCAAAAGATGGGTTTCAGTTAACAGAAGGAGGCAAGACTAACAGGAGCAAAGAACTTGTGAGAAAAAAAAGTAGAGACTAAACGTGCAGAGAAATCTACAAATAGAAGAAAAACTGTTGCAGAGAAGCTGCGAAAAGGGAAGCAATCTGTGTAGCTCAAAGAGGAGTCTTCAAAGAAGAAGCTCGGTTTGTGAGTTTACATTATAAAGAACACCCATAGTGTCATCAAAGGAAAACCTAAGTGATAATGCCTTTTTGCAGGAGAATGATGATCTGGGAAGTAGCAAGGATGAGGTAGGAGATGAGAAGAGTCTTAATGATAAAGAAGAAGATCTCTTTCAGTCTGAAGTACGTGAGAAAATGGATATCGAAGAGACCTCTGTTGAAAGGGCTGAAAGAGAAGTAGAGTTTGATAGGGAGATGTATATTGTGTAATGGGAAAACAGAGTGGAAGAGAGATAGAAAGCAACCGGATTAGAGGAATTGCTGTCTACTTTAAGCCAAATTTTTTTCCACACTTGAGAAGATAGATGTTGAAAATGTGGTTAATGAACCACTTATTGTTGAAGAATAGAAATGGCTGCCAAGAGTCAAGCAGAACTGCATAAACTCAAGGGGAGCGTTTAGAAGATGGAATTGCCTCTGCTTAGGTTCAGAGGGTTACTAAGTCTGCTGTTTAGGAGAAGGTGGAAATTGTGGTTGTTTAGAAGAAAGCAAGTTCTTCTTCAAAAGTACATAGCTTGGGGGAGACACAACACAATCCAGAATCACTTCAGGGAGATTCTACTAGCAAAGGAAAAGCACCGGTAACAACTGAAGAAATGCAAGAACTCCTACTATTGCTTGCAAACTGACTCCGCAGGAGACTCTTGATGACTTTATCAAGAATTGGTCGAAACAAGAGCTTCCCAATTTCACGCCCAGAGGAATATTTGAAGCTTTGCACAAGGAAGTAACGAAGAGGCTGGATGGTTCGAAAAAGGAACTATGAAAACATTGAGTAAGTATAAGGAGAATCTTGATAGGTATCTTCGAAATTTTATGCAGAAAATGGCGAGTCTGGGCCCTACACTTATCAAGGAATGAAGGATTACTAGCGAAAGTTCCTAAAGAGATCCTAAGCCTTCGTAACTTCACTCCCAATCTTGTTGGTACGAGTGGTGGCTTACTCCTAGGCAAACGAAGATCCTCCAGAAGCAATGAGGTTGAGCTAGATGGTATTCCATATTCTTCCCACAAACAAATCACCACCATCCAATTGCCAATTGTTTCTTTGTTTTACTCCTTATAGTGTTTTTACTTTGTTTTTTTATTGCATCAGACTAGGTTAAGTTGTTTGTGACTAATCTACACGGCTTACTATAGTTTGATAGTTTTTGATATCGAAATGAAGTCAATAGGTTTGATATTCAATCTTTGTATCTATGACCTCTTGCTGATGTCAAAAAGGGGCACAAGTTTCTCTATTCTAATGCAGGAATCAATATTTAAGATTGAAGAAACGTTACATGCCAATAACAACTGATAGACTCTTCCAAAGGATGATTATATAGCATTTGCATATTATTCAGACTCTCATATCATTAGATACAAGATTAAAAAGACTCTCAATACCTAATCACTATCACTCTGAGATCTTTCTTGTGCTAAACAGTTATCTTTTAAAACCTACATTTTGTATGGAAGTTTTATCATCATCAAAAGAGGAAGATTGTTGAGAATACCTTCGCTTTGAATTATTTTGATTCTGACAAAAAACTATCCTTCTTGGGAAAGAATATGGTTAATGCTTGAGAAAACATTATTGCAGGTTTAACTATGAATGGAAAAGTTACCCGTTGTTCCAATCCAGTATTGGGACT
>JAGVVM010011531.1:0-19687 GCA_019149425.1 Psidium friedrichsthalianum
TAGGCTTTCATTGTCGTCAAGTCAATTCTACAATTTTCCTCTATTTTGGGGATTTGATGCACATTTGGAGTTTTGACAATGGTTTTCTCATGGTTTTTGGAAGATAATGGCACTGAAATTATCTCACGTTTTCTATGCGACAAGTTCTGAAACATAACATGTGAACTACAGATACAATGCGTTTTTGGCTCCTTGCTTGCCAAACACTCAGAGTCCCATCTGTTGAAGGCCTGCTGGTGTTCCTCTTGATTGTGAATGGATATGGCATTGTCACCGGCTCAATCCGGTAGGATCTCAGTCTTCTTTCCCATATAGATCGTGTAATTCATCAATTTTCACTGAACCTTCCTCATTTTCTTATGGGATTTTGTTCTTTTTCCAGATCCGATACAAATCCGACTGTGAGGACCTGTATGGTAGGATCCTTGACAACTCTAATGTCGTATCTTCTACTCAAGGCACCTGCTCAAGGCAGACTGAAGAAATTTGGACAAATTATATCCGGATGAGCACTACGAATTAGACTAACTGCGCTTTTGAAGAAGATATTTCTGAGAAGATGCTAGGGCTTGAAAAAAGCACTGCATATGATTTGGTGTCAGCAGTTAAAAGACAGAGTCCTTTTTTCTACCAGGTAATTCAGTGACCAGAAGACACTCTTCAACTCGTCATCTTCACATCATGTATATATATATATATCAGTATTAGTAGGTGGTGATGTTTCCCCCCATTTTTTTCCACATGTTTGTTAATAATTTTTTTTATTGATGATTCCACCACGTCAGTGGGCCTGTATCATATCAGCCGAAAACTTGATTTGTAAGGTTTTCTATTAGACATTACAGCTCATATTTTCCTGATCCAGCAGTGTTCTTATCTTTTTTAATTGAATAAGGAACGGATTGGAAAGATTACTCGCATTGCGGCAAGTTTGGAATTTGAAGATTTTTTTGTGATGATTAGAAAGGTTATCTTCCTTGGTACTTGTTCACAGGTTTCTACGCCCCATATGAGCCATGCTCTCTTTCCTTGAAGAAGCCTTGGCCAGATATAAAGGTTTCTTCATCTTATACGAAGAAACAAGGAGAAATCAGTGAGACGCTTCTGTGTTCCCACTTATGACATCGACCTCATGTGGCACTCTCACCATTGCATCCCGTTTCTTATTGTGAAGACCTCATTAGGGTACATGGCAAAGTATTGGAGCATGATGACATGGACTCAGACAGATCTAAAGGCAGAAGTTGGATGTTGGATTTTTCTGGAACTACAAATCAGTGGGAAGAGGCATTTGGTAAAGGTATTGGAGGGCTGGGGCCATGTACAGAGGAGCCAACCCAAGTCCAGTCACTCATGTACCTTTCTCATCTAAGAGTAAGAAGATCAAGGACTTGTTATCATCAGATGGATACCAGAACATAGTTCAGGTTCCGGATGTGAAGTTGGTGGAGGTAGTTGCTGCTAAGCTTCATGCTGGTCTTTTGTGCACATTTCCCTCTTTTTGTCTCATTGATGTGTTAATGTGCTCTTTCCATGACATGATTGCTGTTCAAATTTCTTAGCTTTTTTTTTTGGTCGAAATTTCTTAGCATTTTAGCAGCATGAATATGCAGGATAATGCAGGTCTAGTTCTACATTTTTCCTGGTGATCTGAACGTAATGCACCTAAAAGGGACTTGAATACTGAAAATTTAGCATTCATTGCTCCAAGACATCTTAGATACAGTAACGTCAAATCTCCCTTTGTTCTTGGATTTTCCAAGTAAATAGATAAGAGTTTTTTCTTTGCTCTGGCTCTAGTAATTAGCTTTTTTGGTCTAACTCTAGTAATTAGTTTGGCTAGTCAGAATTGGGGCTGTAAAATTTTGAAAGAATTCAATTCATGCATGCAAGAATCTTCTGTTACTTCTGGGAAATTTAGATATTAGTGGATGTAAGATATAGTTCTTATGTATCTTCTCACTGTCTTAGTCTTTGCTTTTATTTTAATCTGCAGGTTCTCTGGAGTTTGTTGGAGTTAGAGGCTTGCCAGAGGGCCACAAGGGGACGCTTTCTGTCTTATTTAGTAAATCACAGCCAGACTTGTTTTTCAATGCTAAGATAGACTAAGCATTTGGTCAGAATCTGGAGAGAAAATGGTTGCTTTCGTTCAATTGTGAACCCAAAGGAGAGCTGCTCTTCGAACTTGTATCATATTGTCCTTCCACATTACCCATTAAAAGAACACTAGAGTTTTGGGCTCTGCCTCACTCTCTCTACAGGATTATTGGTTCCAGTTTCAAACTTTCTGATGAGAAATGGTTGGAGTTGGTGCCTTCTTCTGGCTATGCAAGCTCAGAATCAATGTGCTTGCGTGTTGGCTTTTTTTTACAGTTCCAAACCCTGCATTGTATGTGCTTCACATGGTTCGTTCTCGCCATTCATTAAAAGTTCTTGCCTTTTCCCCCTACCTGGAAGGGTTCAACATGCCAAAAGCTGGACACGCGTAATGAATGATGCTGGTACTGAGGTTATTACTCTTCAAATGAGGTACAGTAGTTTAAATCTGTATGCTATAAATATGGCTTCCTAAAACTACACACATCCAACCAAAAAAAAATACTAACATGCATGTGGTTCTTGCTCTGCAACTCATTGGACGTAATATTTTTGTGGGCAAAACAGTCAATGAAGTCAGAATTTGGAAAAAACTGAAGTCATGTAATTATTCGAAGGGGCCAATAGGTGAAAATAATTTGTCATTCTATACTGCATTCCCCTGGCCACCCACTCCTTCATAGCTTTGGCACTGTCAAGGTATTGGAAGTTAATTTCTAACATAACAAATTATGCTGCTTTAGGCATCTCTTGATCTCCACAGGCACATAGCCCTGAAGTTTAATTTCTCTGATAAATCCTAAAATTGATTGAATGTCAGGAGCTTGAAGAAAGAAAAGAGGAAGGACAACTTCACCCTAGGAAGGAGGTGATTGGGATTACAGCAAGCGGTGAAACACGTACACTGGCTGAGTTCATGCAGAATGGATGGTCCTTGCTAGGTTCTCGTTGTCCCTTCAGTTTCAGAAATCTTCCTGTGAAAATAGCCATCTCTGCAAGCTGATGGGTAATAGAGTGGTATGCCTCCCTCTCAAACATTCAACGGACGTTTGGCACTTTTTAGTATTTATTCGAAAGAAATGAATTTGTGTATCCTACAATTAGAAAAATCTTGTCAGATTTTGATTTTTAAAACTTGCATGCACATCTATGTTCTTCAAACATGAATGTGGGTGTGATGAGGGGAGCAAATGCATATCTTGACATCTGACTTATCTATGTCTCAAGATGGGGTGTACATGGACTATGTTCATCAAACATGAATGTGGGTGTGGTGAGGGGAGCAAATGCATATCTTGACATCTGACTTATCTATGTCTCAAGATGGGGCGGACATGGACTCCATATCTATATAAAACATGAACTCTGGAACTTATTTATTTGAAAAATTGCTTATATTTTTGACTTTTAGAAAGCAAAATATTCACAAGGGTTTCAGTATGTCTCTTCAAATTTTCTGATAAATTTCCTTCAGTATTTTTTCTAGTGGTGATTTGGATCAAAGTAGTTCTGCAGTAAGACACTAACCTGCAATTACTTGCGTTTGGGATGAAATGTCCAATGCCCATAAGCCAACTCCAGATAGACACAGGTACATTACCTAAACAAAGTCACCCTAACATAGATGAGTTAGATCTCATGCCTGTCACCACTCAACTAAGCTTGAATAAGCATGTATGCCATTGTTGAGACTTGAAATTGGCAACAGAGAGCCCAATTTTGTTTACCGCATGTGCTTAGTAGTAGCACCAACTCTGCACTGGAATCATGTTGGTGCTATTACTGTTCTGCCCAACTGTAAAATGATCTCCAAGTCTGTTCCAATCCAAAATCTGTTCCGTGAAACAGGTCTTGCTAGTTAACAGGAAAAAATGGGGAAGGTAGCCTCTGAGAGTACAAACAGTACGTGATTACCAGTAAAATATATTCAGAGTTCTGCTGCTAGGAAGACCATGGCCTGAATTTCCTCTGGAGATTTAATGGGACTTTAGGAAACTTTGAATTAGTTAATATTTCTGTCATCTTAGACTTTATTAAACATGAGCAATTTGAACTTCTATAAAACAACAGGTTTTGAGAGCGGAAAGAGTTTTATTGCAGTGCTTGTTAGGAATCCTGGTTCAAAAGATGGTTAAGTTGAAACCATAATGGAAGATGTTATTTCAATTTTGACAACTAAAGACTACCCAGGAAAGTTGCAGGATTGAAGAGTAAGGATCTCTTTGCAAACTAACATAAGTCAATGGGTTGTAATTTTCTCATTAGCTAGTCTTTTTCTCTGGCAGGTGAACATTTTTCCTGGCAGAAAACTCTGTTATGAACCAAAACATCATGAGACGCAAAAGAAGGAAAGAGACTTCGTGACTGCAGTTGAATTCTCTGCTGATAGTCCATATGGAGAAGCAGTAGCACTGATCAACTTGAAATCGGGAGTGGTAAAGGTATAATGCATTCTCCAAAACTGCTTCATTCCAGGATAGCGCCGTTATCCCTGTTGACATTTTTTATTTGTTGAATAGGTTAAGGAAGAACCACTTTTGTTAACCATGGTGGTCCTAGCTTTTGTGCTTTCTGATATAATGGAAAATGAAGGATTTGAGGGGGTAGCTGCTATGGAGGACAATGTGGAAGCAGACAATTCGATTAAGAAGAAAGCAGGTTCCCGGTGGTAGGCAAAGAGGGTGTCATGGCCTTACCAGTTGAAAGTCAAGTCGAGCTGAATGGTGATGCAGTCAAAGGGATCGAAGAAGATCCAGCAAATTCTCTTTCAACTGCCAGTGGCTGTGGTAGTGGGTGCGGGAGTGGATGTGGAAATGTGGTGAAGAGTGGCGCTTGTGGTAGTGGTGGCGGGAGAGGGTGCGGCAACATGGTAAAGAGCAGTGGATGCGGTGGCTGTGGTGCTGGCTGTGGCGGTGGCTGTGGTGGAGGCTGTGGAAGCATGGTAAAGAGCACTGGTTGTGGTGGTTGTGGTGGCGGCTGCGGGGGTGGGTGTGGAAACATGGTGAAGAGCAGTGGTTGTGGTGGGTGTGGCGGTGGATGTGGTGGCTGCGGTGGTGGTGCAATGGTTGCAGGGTCGAGGCAGTAGACCTAGTCAAGAGAGGCTCCGAGGTGCGTGCTGTGTTGATTTTGCATTCCGGTTCTTTTTCTACAACTATTATCCATGGAAGGGTAATGCTTACTAGTCATTCCTATCTTCGGGCACGTCCAGAGGGAAGTATTCCTACGAGCAGATGAGGTCCTTCTGGGTTGAGATTTCTGAATCACGTTGACGGAATCGACCATTATCATGAATAAGCAAATCAAAGGTGTGAAGTTTCTTCACAGAAGCGGAATCAAGGCGTCAATTGATCCCAGCTCCGGCTGTCAAGAAATTCCATAATGTTCTTCGATTTGCAAGATCTATTGTATATATACACTGTTTATGTTGTGGACTGTATCTATGAGATGTGTTTTATTGTTCCTCAAGTGAATGAAGCTTTGTTAGCTTTTGTGCCAAGTATGATACAAATGGAAACTGTTGATGGATGCATGATTTGTGAAATGAATGACGGACTCTCCCACTGAAGGTAGAGTCGCGGGTAGCTGATTTTTTTTTTTTTTTTTTGGGTAAGGATAGCGGGTAGCTGATTTTTGTCCTGACGTTTTCTTATAACTCCCGGTAGTTTAAGGAAACTGTACTTTTAGTCTCTGTATCTTTACACGAAAACTCATTTTGGCCCTTGTGTTAAGAAGTTTTGCAAAAACGTTTTTCTGCTTTTAAAGAAAAAGATGTTGTTCCCATTAAAATACCGCTTGGGCGGCTACAAATGAAATTGTTTTTGTAAGTAGAAAAAAAATTATTTTTCATAATCAGAAAATTGATTCCGATTATCTTTATTTTCACATTAATAAAGCGAAAACTCTCCTACATAAGAATTAGGGAAAAATTTCACTCTATCCCACTAAACTCTTACCCTTTTACACAATAAGCCTGAACTGTAGATCCTTTCACTCTACCTTCACGATTTACTTTCATGAATTTTCACTCTTTTGCATCTTAAACCCTAAACTTTATGTCATTATACTTTCTTCCCCCACGTGTACAAATTGTTCCATTGGTGTCCACTGTCAAAGTTTATCCGTGAAATGTGTAGTTGACTTCCTTTTGTTTGCCTGCAATAAACTAGCCCTACATGTAAAGGAGCGGGCGCTCTTGCCTCCCCTCATTTGTCTAAAACTTGAAGTTAGTTCAACATTTTTAAGTTATGATAAATGATTTAGGTCCAAAAAGTAACTTTTGCCCCCATTAAATTTCTCAAAAAAGATACATTTAAGTGAATGGTAAATATTTCATTTCCAATTGTCCCTGAAGTTTAAAAAAGAATGTTAGGGTCGTGGACAACGTAATTGCTATATACAAACAATAGGTGCATAACATCAATTGCTATTGTATTTTTAAGCATAAGAATAGTTTTTTTATTACTAAAATTATCATTGATTGAACTCCCCGGAACACCCCCCCAAAAAAAAAAAGAAAAACGCGCGGCTAAGAAAGAAGTTTCTATATCCGCCCTAGCATTAGAGGGTATCTTCTTCCATAAGAAAGAATTTAATTTGTTGCAGCTAGTTTCAGCTTAAGAATCTTACATTGCACATATTAACAAAAAATAATCGACGGTGCTCACGATTGAACTTATGTGCACAATTGAGATTTGAGATTTATAGTTTTTGGCTTAACGTGTAAAGGCTGAGAGTTCTAGATTGTAAAGTGTGAAGATTTATTGGTGTTTAACGTGTAAGAGATACAGAGAATTCGGGGGTAAATTTAGGGTTTAACATGTAAGGGAATGATAGTCAGGGGTTGAAGTGAAATTTCCCCTTAGAACTATCAGCAAAATTAATGACTATCATTTTGTATGCAATCAAATACTGCCTTCAACTTTATAAGAAAATCCACAATTGATTGACTGATCTATTCTGTGCATTTAGGTTGGCTTCAAAGCTGCAAAAGTTCAGTACTCGTTGGAAGCATGGTTTTGTGTCAACGATATGCAAGACCCGGGTTATTAAACACGTGAAGGGATTTGAGAAGCACCATGGTGAGGAAAGATCAAGCGTTTCCATAGCCACAGGGAATATGGTCTACCGAGAGAAATTCGATAAATCAAAAGGATGCACGCAAGACAACCGTCTGCTCAGTGGAATGTTTAAATGTTTCGGGCTTGAAAAAGATTTTTGAGATTTGCAAGCAAAAGTAATGGATCAGCAAACTCCGAGTTCGCTATGCAGCAGAAACATTTGATGGTGCATGTAACACAATAAGCTCAATAATCTACTTGACCCCAGAAATAAGATAGTGCAGTTAAGCAGCACCTATTTCCGATGCCAGGGGAATAAGCAGCAGCAATCCAATTTTCAAAAGATCACACTCTCTTATCATGGCAAAAGCTTCTCTATCATAATAGTGGCAATTAGACTGAATCGACATTTTGCTGCCACTCTTAAAGCATGATTACTGACAGATTTGGATCGAGTCAATCTTCATCAGATTCTGCAATTGATGAAAGAAAAATGAGTCAGAGAGAGGATAATTCCCGCTCCAAGAAAGCAATATCCCTCCATCTGCAGCTAGTCCATTTGACCCTTCTGATTAAACAGGTTCTCTTTCTTAACATCATAATGTCAAAAAGGTTCTAACACGGATCAAATCATACCATTTATCACTTCCATGTTCTCTTCTTTGTATACACCGAGAGGAGAACCGCGAACAGATAGAAGCATCTCCCAGGCTTAGGCAACCTTAAGGTATTAGGTGTCATCCCTATGGAGAGCCTTGGCTGCTCACCTGCAGGGGGCAAGCAACAAGGTGATAGAGAATTACATACCATATGAAGCAGAAGAATTCCAACTACAAACTAGCGGAGGGCACTAATTATTTAATGACTGCATTAGTGCTGAAAAAAGCACTCGTAATTCTGTACATTTGATTACACTAATAATGTCACCGCAGTTATAGAAATGCCTAGCAAAGCTCTGATACGTAATACACATCCTGCAGCGGCCTCATAAGTTCCAATAAGGTCCACAGTTTCTATCATACCTCCTAAGAAACATTGTTTTTTTTTTTTTGATAACCGAGGTGTCTGCCCGGCCGACGAGCTTGCACTCAAACCAGCAGTGAAGCATGACTAGTCCTCAGAGGAGCTAGCGCAGCAGCCCACCGCCACGACCCTCTACTTAAATCACTGATGTCCAACAAGGGGTTTAAACCCAAGACCTAACGATCGTGAACGCACAGTCCCAAGCTCACCTAAGAAACATTGTTTATATGCTTTACTTCTAAAAAAAAAATGATGCAGAGTGCCCATCCCAATCTTATAGCAAGAATTTTTTGGCAGAAAACTTCACATTAAAATGAAAACATAAATTTGAGGTTACAATTCGAACTTGGAAAAGGCTCACTGGGCTCGGATTTAAATGATAATATCTACAGAGCTGCATATTGACTTAGATTATACATGAAACTTGAAACACGTGATATCTTCTATCATAATTGGTCGAGGATATGAATTTTTAATGTGACAAGATAAGGTGGGTTGTTCATAATACTTGAATTTTTTATTTTTTGTTTTGGTCAGAACATAACAATTGAAATTTAGGCTGGCAGTTATTTGTGTTCTAAATAATTTATGACTTATACTTTAAACTTCTTCCAATTTCGTTCAATGCAGGCTTATTTGGCAATCACAACAACTTCATCTTGAATGAAGAAAGATCTTGTATTATGATTTCTCCACCATCTCCATGCTGAAATGATAGATATGTCTAAGTTACTGACAATGACTTCGGAGCCTTAAACTTGTTATTCATCAAAATCGTTCAAATAGCCAAAGGGAGGGGGGTTCCGAATAGTTATGCAGAAACTAACCCCAGGAGTTCTGAGAGTATCTGGCAGCCCGAGCATCTGACAGTCTGATGGCTCATCCAAAACCTATAACAATTTTTTAAAATAACATGAAACTCATGAGTGAAGTTAGCAGTAAATTCAGGTTAGGTACAAGATTCTGTTAACGCCCTACCGTCATTCAATGTACTAATTTTTGTCAAAGGGTAGAATTAAAATTTTCATCTTTAGCGAGATGAGATTACTATATCAGGAACAGTCTCTAACTAAAACAAGAACAAAGAAGGTACAATTATTCCAGACTGGTTTGAGTATCTATTGGTTGTCCATCAAAAAAGGAGAAGACAGCAGCTGTAAGAAACAAAAGATTCTTAAGCATGCCTTTCTTTAAGACCGACCATCTAATAGGGCTAAAAGCTAGAAGATCAAAGCTTTGAAAGAACATACAAAGTCCCTCACTTGCAAATTTTCCGAACTAAGAAGGCCTGCTTTCCCTGCAACAATCAAGTAGATCCATTGAGTATGGGAGTTGGATTTGGAGTATCTATGTTATGCATGCTTCAAGAACAAAATGTACCAGCTTTACTGGAAAACTCAAAGCCACCAAAGTATGGAACTGCATCAGAGTTTCCAGGATGAGATATGGACATTTGGTGGAGAAGTGAAGCACGTAGAGTTTTTCCACCAGTGTTGTGCAGACATAATTTTCCATCTTTATTTCCCCAGTGGACTTCGAATTGCCCATCTTCTCTGTCTAGATCAAATGATAGATGCGGAAGATTTTCAGTGAAAAACTGTAGCACAGGACTTCCCATCTGATCCTCAGTCATACAAGAGCGCAATAGACGTAACTCGGTCAGCAAATGCTCAATCTGTACATCACGAATAGCTCTGATAGCTGCAACTCTTTTTTCCACTGTGGATAATCATGAGATAGGTGAGAAAAACAAAAGGAAAGACCCAAGAATATAATTACACAACCTTAAATGTGGGAAGACAACCCATATCTCAACTTCTCATGGAAAAACCACTTGGCCAAGGAAAAACGCCAGGATAGGTGCTTAAACAGTTTAGGCAAATCGAAAATGATATAAGCTACTACCTACTGCAGTTCCAAGGTTCCCCTAAATATTAGCGAAAAACTCAGATGTCTTTTACCTCTGAATGTGAACGGACACAATTGACCAATGAACTTTGGATTAAGAATCCTTAAGCCAACACTTAACATATACTATTGGCAACTTATCTAACCAAGTCGTCAAAAGCTCGAGAACCTATAACATCATAGAAGGATAATGGCCATTCAAATTGAAGGCCTAGAAAAGCTGCAAGTGGATTAACTGCATACAACAGTGAAAATGATGATAATAAATAAATGCAATGCAGCCGAAGATATGAACCATGCACCTTCTGGGTCCTTCAAAGCGTCGTCGCGGTCTTTGTCTAATAGCCTTCCCTCATCTCCACCAGGTGGTGAAGCAAGTTGTTTAACATTTCTCTTGGCTCTTTTTCTTGGCATTTAGATATTTTAGTTTGCGTCACACACGCATGCATGCGCAAATTGGACTAGCCGCTAGCAAAGTGGACTTGTGTGTAGCCGTTCAATATAGCTGCTCTACAGGAACATCACCACTGAATGGTGCCAGCGCCTGAAGAAACATAGCCATTTACAATATGAGTTGACAATAACAAAAATCGCTCTCAAAATCGTCTCATATGCCCACTTTTATCACACTTAAGAGTCAAGAAACAAGTAATGATAGGTGAAGCTGTCTGATTCATGGTGGGATGGCAGGCAAAAACCATAGGACGGTATCAATCGTCAAAGCCAGAATCTTTGTGATCCTTGACCGATTTTGTCGAATTGAACCCCCAAATTCCACGATTTCTATCCAAAATCACGACAACCTCTCTCTCTCTGCTCGTTAACTCCAAAATGGCATTTACTTTTGACCCAATTTTTTTTTCTCTTTATCATTCAGGAAAGACAAGAAATTTCAGGATAGCAAACAGTCTCTTAAATCAGCTTCGAAAGGGAATCTCTCCGATTTCAGAGTGAATTTCGAGAGGAACTTTAAGCCACAGAACTATTTGGAGAAGTGAACTCACGCGCGGAGACGTTCGCCGGTCGCGAGTCGGAGCACGTGGCTCAGGCCAAGCTTCGCAACCGTAGTCCCCATCCCGTCATCAGGCCGTGCAGACGCGGTCGCAGGTGAAGAGACACGACGAGTTAATCTCCCTCTCTCTCTCTCTCTCCCCGAAACACAGATTTCCCCGAAGATAGAAGGAGGAGAAGCCGGGCCCTTGCAAATTCCAGGCGTTGCGAAATTCTTCGATTTGCTCGGGAAATGGGGAAGAGTGAGTGAGCAACAAGGAAATCAGAAGTCGCGTAGTTTTCGTTGAAGGGTAAAATCGCCATTCCGCGTAAATAATTTGAATGTTCTCGTTATATTCGCTTTCCCTCCTTTTCTTTCCCTTCTATACGCAAAGTCGGCAGCCAACAATAAAGGCGCGACAATATCCATTATATTTATAGAATCAATTTCTAGCCAAAAATAATTTTTTTTATTTTTAATTTCGAAACGAGTTTCTAAGCAAATAAGCATCTAAGTAGCACGGACACGGACAAGCGACACGTGACACAACACAATACGCCAACATTTCGTTTCAAAAAAATAAAGATTTTCGACACATGAGAACACGTTATATATTAAATATATATTTTAATGTATACATAATACATTATTTTTTATGATATTTTATAATAATGGAGAATTTTAAGAAAAAAACTCTTATAATAAAAGAAAATTTCTATCGTAACTAACTACACTTTTAATACCCCGCGCTCTCTCTCCTCCCTCATCATCTTGCATCTTCCCTAGGCTCTCTCTCTCTCTCTCTCTCTCTCTACTTTTTGAAAAAATCATCACACATCCCAAGCTCTCTCTCCTCTATCCTCTCGTCTTTCCCACACTATCTATCCTCTCTTTCTCAACTTTTTGAACGCACACACGTCACCTCTGTCTCCTCTCTATCTCAAGAAGCCAACGATCTGATGATGACGACTGTGATTGTGGCTACCTCGTCTCTTCTCCGACGCTCTCTTGCTCTATCCTCTATTGGTTGTTCGTTGTCTACTCCAGAGCGCACATGAAGTTCATCTCTGCTCGAGCGCTTGCTGCTCGCTTGCTTCACTGCCTCCTCTTCCACCTACAACTTTGTGCTTTTGTCTTCTCCTTCAAATCTACGGTTTCCCCACCCTCCGACACCCTCCTCCCCTTCTCTTCATATGTGCTTTTCCCACTCTCCTTCCCCATCGACTCGCGTGTCCGCAGCATGTCGCTGGTGTTGACCACGTGTTGGACACATGTTGAAGCATGTCGAGCACGTGTCCGTATCTAACATGACAACCTCCTAGGCGTATTGGTGCTTCATAGATAAATGAGTTTGATAATAGAACAAAATTGTTATTCTCGAAATAGAAATTTATTTAATAACAGAAAAAAATTTTCTAGGGTTACCAGCGAGCAGCGAACGACACCGACCCTTTGGAGTCTGGGGGTCGGTAGAGAGTGGACTAGCGATCAACCAACGAGGGATCGACGATCAGGATGCAAGAGAGAGAGAGAATGAGCAATGATAAGAATTCTTATTTCTTATTTTTATTCCAGAAATAGAGAAGTTGAAAAATTTTAACTTCTCATTTCTATTCCAAACATATTTTTGTTCCAGAAATAGAAAAATGAAATTGCATTACTAAATAAATTTCTATTTCAAACCCCTTTTTGACAGTAATAGAGAAACAAAATGATTATTTTTCACGCCCTGAGTAAAAACAAAACCAAAGAGGTAAAAAAACAAAGAGAGAGACGTGGAACAATTTAGGTCAAGAAAAACTTATAATAAGATCCTATAATGAGGACATTTTCTTAAGAAAGGGATTAGAGCCGACCTTGTCTTAGATAAAGGCAAGAAATGATGAATTTAACCTTATTAAGTGCCCGACCTCATCAGCTGCCAAATTTTCGCCGGCCGGCTTATTGTAGTGGCAAAATCGCCACGATTCTGCTTGAAATTCTATGTTTTGACCCAAATCGAAGATAAAGTTGCTCCTTGTAGTGACCATTAGAAAGTGCTGAGGAGAATCGCTGCTACCCATTTCTGTGTCCAAAGCAAGTAAATGCTTCCGAGGACTAGAGACTTGTAATTGCGTCCGAGATGGTTTCAACTGTTTGGGTCACCACAACAATCTTCATCTTTCCTGTCCCCAAAGTCCTCCAACAAGCTTCGCGCACAACCACATGATGTTCCCATTTCCCAGTGTTTGGATGTAGATTGAACTAGATCATATGAATTGTGTCAAAACGTATTGATTCCCGTAAATTACAAGTGTTGACATGACTTCATGCCTAGGCCGCTGCCTTAGGCCTTGCCACAGCGCATCATGCAGTATGCAGTGATTTGGCTTCATAACCAAGCCTACGTTTACCTCTCTAACTGACAACTTTAACGGGGGGCTAATTCTACTAGTAATAGCAATTTCAAGTTACAATTGACTAGGTGTTGTTCTCTTCGCTTGATGAATCACACCTTTTGGGATACAAAACACTGCATTTACACTTATACTTGACAATCACTATTTCGATGCTTAGAGATATATAGGAATAAGATCAGAGCAATTTCTAACTTAGAAGACAATAGAAATTTCTTGGCTAACCCTCTTTGAAGCATCACTTCTCCCTAATATGCTAAGGAGTTACACTATTTTTACCAACAGGTGGGCGGTCGAGTCATCCAAACTTGGTGGCACAAAAAAAAAAAAAAAAGATGACATACGTTGGATTCTACATTCCGTTCTCGGTCTTGGAAATTTTGGTTAGTTTGCAAAGGACGAACCTGAATTTCGGTGTATTGCTGGTCTTGGGCTTCCCCCAAACGAACCTGGATTTTTTTTTCCATTTAGGCTAAAAAAAAATATATTTACAAAATTAGGGCAAAAAATATATATATTTACAAAACGGGCCCGTGCGGCATTAAATGCCGCACGTGGCCTTGTGCAGCATTTTTGAATGCCACACAGGCCTTGTGCGGTGGCATTCAAAAATGCCGACCGGGCCTTGTGCGGCAACTATAATTGCCGACCTGGCCTATCAATTCTAGGGTTCGGAGGGGGGAGCTGGTCCGTCGGAGACCGCTCGTACGCAGGCTGCCCTGTTTCGCGTCGGAGAGGCACAGCATGAGAGAGGGCTCGATGTCAATACCCTATTTGGCTTGCCTCTAGCTTCGATCTTGAAGGGGGTCTCGAGGCCAGACTTAGAACAAGGCCTGTGTTGCGCATATCATCTATGCCCATCTGAAGAGACGGCATGAGAATGATCTGGCGTGTGAGTTTCTTAGGTGGATGTATGATGACACTTGTATTGTGCAGACGAGCAGAAAACGACAAGAAGAAACGGGAAGTGTATACCATGACTTTGGGTGTCCCCACACTTCACGCTTCAATACTTCCACCAAGTGTTACGGTTGAGAGAGCCAAACTGGGATTTTTCAAGTGAGGAGCAGCACCCCATGCTGGCTCGATATCTTTATTCCAAATACCCTGTAAGTTTGTCACTTGGGTTCCTGGCCGTGAGCTAGAAATAAGCAAGTAACGACCATATTGAAATAGAAGTTCCACCAAGAAGGATCTCATTTGTCTGAAAAGATTTCACTCTCTCTGCAGTAGAAATGGTATCACTGTCCTTGATCGAGGAAACAGAAGTGGAAGACAGGACTCTGTTTATTTCAAAGACTTGTCCTTTGAGGCAGTTTTAGCACTCTTTGAAAGCTGCAAAGAAGCTCGATGGAAAAGACTCTGGTAGTCTTCAGATGGCGTGAAAGAAGATCAGAATATGACAAGTTCTTCACTGATTCCATAAATCTAATGGACTCCGAAGTAGGATCTCTGGGAGAGTCTGATGGCTTTGTGAATGGATCGTTGAATGAAGATGAAGCAACCAGAAGCAGGACAGCCCAATCTGAACCCTCAACCACCAACCTTTTGTTCCCAGAACATTTATTGTTCCGTGGCCATCACTAATCAGCAGATGAAGAATTGCAGCAAATTGAACTCCCTTAGGGTTATCATTTGTATTCACTTTGGAGAAACCCTTCTACCAGGGCAACTTCCTTGCATCACTATTTCAACTTTGCCATCTACATATGTATGATGATGTAGCTTGCTGTCAAGAGAAACTGTAAACGAGACACATCCTGTCAAGTTAGGGTTATCATTTGTATTCACTTTTCGAGACAAGAACAAATATTCTACCAGGGCCACATCCTTGCATCAACTATTTCAACTTTGCCATCTACATCTGTATGATGATGTAGCTTGCTGTCAGAAGAAACTGTAAACTAGACACATCCTTCTTGTTTTGCAGGACCTTCACTACCACAACTTGATCAGGACAAGAAGCCAAATATTTCCCCATTGTGAACTCCACATCATTGACTGAATACTTAAAGTAACTATAGCAGCATCCAAATCTAGCTCATATGGGTATGTCTCTTCTGCATATGACTGTGGAATTGTCCAAAGTCAGCTTAATGTCCCCGAGAATTTTTTTTTTGGTAGACATCAGAAGGATGCTGACACTTCACTACACTACTGCTACAGTTCCTCGCACATTGGCCCTCATCAACAGCTTTCTGACTTCAGAATATGCCTCAGGAGCATTGGAATCAGCATATTAACCATGAACACATAAAAGCGAGCCTCGTTTCTGATCAGCATGCGTGCGAAAGGTATGCGAGAAGCAGCATGAGAGCTCCTCAAGAAGCCGCCTGCTTCGAAGGTCATGAGCATGAAGTTAAGGAAGAGGACCTAAGGAGCGTGCCTTAGTTTCCTCCAAAGAGGCCTTCGAGGGTTGTGTTTTTTTTCACGAATTTGGTGACTTTTTGGGTCGATTTTGCATGTTCGTTCGGTGGCTGCCTTGGTTCCTACTCATACAACTCTGGTGAGGAGGGGATAGGACTTTTTGAATCTCGAATTCCTTCTCAGTAGGAAGTCTAATGCGGTAAGCAGGAATGATTCTTTGAACTAGACAGCAAAGATAGAGCCCCAGTTTAACAATATCATGATTGCCATTATTGCCCATCTCAGCATTTCTTTTAGAAGTTTAATATTAGACTCGATCAGCAACAAGACATTTTCCAGTCTTGAAAGACTGCCTGGACCGCTCGTGCACCCGAGGAATAAGAAAAAACCTTCACTAAGTTGTTTGCATTTGTTCCTCTCCCCAAATGTCTCACTTTTGCCATTTGATGATGATGACCAGGTCCCTCAGTCTCCATGCCCTTTTTTCTTTCAGCCAACCCTCAATGCCATTGCATCTTTTCTCTTTTCTTCTTTCCATCGAAAGGTGCCACCCACCAAGAAGCCCACTTCAATTTGTCCTTCCACTCCAACCTGTCCTCAATGTTAACCAAAATAGATTCAATGGAGTACAAGTCTTTTGGGCGGTGGGCCTGCCGACCATGAATTCTTCAGGTCCTCGTGGTGGGACAGAAACTCTCAATTTAGTAAGTCTGGCCTTTGAATGGAGGCCTCACTTCCCGAGTTTGCTTGGCCGTTCAAATTTTCCCGATTTTGCAATGCCATTGAAATGGAAAGATCACACCTTTTTGCCCATCACTCCTGAGGGTCCTTTAGCCTCCCATACTACTGTCTAGGTCTAAATGGCCTGCCAAATTCACTCCCACACGACAAAGCCTGAGCTACAAGCTGATGGACTTTTTCAAGGAAGCCTGACGTCCATCTCTCCTTAATCCTTGTGGATCCTTCCGCAACAATAAAACCACCCCCTCCGCTCTAATCTTGTGGCAGTCAAAAGCCCTTCGAATATGCGATTCCCTTTCTTCAAGTTCGTTCTCATCTTATTGACACCTGATTTTAATAATATTTTCTCTTTAAAATTAATAAAAAAATTCATAAAAATTCATAAATTAAAAAAAAATCAACTTTGGGGACCTTGACCAAGCTTAAGACCATTTTGACCAAAAATGATTTTTTTCATATTTTCAGTATTTTTCGTCGACATTTCTATATTTTTTCAAATTATAGAAAATTCATAAAATTCATAAAATTAAAAAATCACTTTGGTAACCTTGCCAAGCCTGGAAACCAGTTTTGACCAAAAAAATAATTTTCATATTTTTTTAGTATTTTCCTGCATTTTATTTTTTTTGAACAATTCATAAAAATCAAGAAAAAATGAGAAAATGCAAAATCAACTTTGGAAGCCTTGGTCCAAGCTTAGGAAAACCATTTTTAACAAAAAGTGATTTTTCATAGTTTTCGGGGGGGGTATTTTTAATATTTTTTCAGAAAAACTAAAAAAAATTGAAATTTCGAAAAAAAAATAGCATTATGAGGCCACAAAAATATGACAAAAATATTCAGTATTTTTTTATTTTAGTTTTTCTCCTTCTTTGGCTAAATAAAATCTACACAAATTAATCTAAAATCAAGAATTACTTTGTTAATCGCTCATTTTCTCAATTAATTGAAAAAATTGTCAAAAAATTCATTCTAGCTCTTGTAATTTTCCGATTTTTGCATTTCTGGAGTCGTGACATTGTCCTCTCATAGTTCTAAATTTTTTCAATGGCTTATGGTGCATTTTTCATTGTTGCGTTTAGTTTCCGAATTCAATTGACGGGTCTCTCTCTCTCTCTCTGTTTTCATTTGGGAACCAGTTTACGTCTATGCAAATCGTTGCGTCGGTATTTAATTGTTTTTTCGGGAGCAATTGTGGCGAATGCAAATTGCGCGAGTATACACAAGTACAATTTCGGTCGACAAGTGCATAGAGAAGCACCGGTGATTCTAAGTTCATATATCTACTAGAATTGGTGCCCGAATTGTTATTGGAGCGATGTTTCATATTGAGAACTAAATTCTCATGGTCTTTGGCTGAGTGGCTGCTTGTATTTTGGCATTGATTTCAATGGTAGCATCTATTCGTGTAATCCTGCTGTACCTTCTCTGTTACTTAAGTGCTCAAAGAGTTCGAAACTCGTGGCCTCGCCTTAAATGATTAAGTGACAGCATAGCACAAAGTAATGGTTAGGGAATCAATCAGGTGTTATCTAGATTAATCAAGTTTCCCAGCCAATTCTCACAACGTGGTGGTGTATCGTGGTGCCCCTTGGAAGGCCAAGATAGGTAGGTGGTCTCTGGCTGTGATTCTGTATATAGGAAGTCAATGTTGTTGAGGTTATCAGTGGCCTGAGCTGCAAAGATTATGGTGGTAGCCAAGGCATTTGGAACCGCGAGTTAGGGCTATACACGAAGCCCAAGAGACCGAGGAACTGTCGGTGGAGGGAGTGGAACCAAACTCACATGTGTGAGGGGACACGGCCATGTTAAAGGAGAATGGAGGGGGAGAAGGGGGGGGGGGGTGGGGGGGGGAGAGCACCATCATGAAGACCGGATGCAAAAGAAAAGCTAATGGAGATGATGATGATGATGCCTCCGCCAGAAGTAGAAAATAGGACTGGAGGCCATTTTTCATAGAATTATACTCGGCCACAATCCAGGTGGGGGGGGCCAACAGCGTCGTGAATTACGCAAAGGTGACCGAAAGAGGGACGACATTAAAAAAAAAATGAGAATAGAAAGGAGCATGGAGGAAATGGAGAGCACGGGAAAGGCAAGGAGAAAAGAGAAAAAAACATGTGGGGGTAAGGAACCCGAGGGTATCTGATGTTGGACCCATGCAAAAGGATTTTTGGAGAAGGAGTTGGTAGTCGAGGAGGAGAGCTCGCCTTGGCCATTGGATGCGGACGTGGCTGGGGAATTAGGGTGTCAGGGTATTTCGAGCAGCACCCCGATTCAAGAATGTGGTTGGAGAAGATGGTTTCTGGATTGCACTGGGAAGGGGTGTGAGGACAGTTTTGGGTCAAGAAGGTCAATTGGTTTGGGAAAGTGGGAGAGTCTTCGTCTGTGGTTCCATCCCGGAGGGGAACCGGGTTTGCTGGGTTCTCGTGGTTTGTGTGAAGTAAGGGTGATCAGGCAACAAGGCATTTGATAATTGGAAGGTTTGAAAAGAGCTAGAAAATGGCATCAAAGTTTCTGGAGGATACACACAGAACAGCTCGCGGCTCAACTCAAAAAAAAAAAATCCCACGCAAGCGGCGACGTTGTGGTCAGCATCGCTTCTCGGCGGGGCTGGGGGGGCACGGGTTCGTCGCCGCGCCAGTCTCCGAGCAAGCTCCTCTGGCTGCTGTCTGCTGATTAATCTTCCCTCATCAAGCACCTTTTCTGCCAACCCGCAAACTTGAGGAAAGTGGAATCTCTCTCCGTCGACCTCGACCCACAAGCGCCCTCTCTGGGTTTTCGCCTTTTTCGCATTCGGCCTCGCTCCTCCGCCAAGCTCGATCCATCATGCCGTGGTATTACTGTAACTATTGCGATACGAGTACTTGACGCACGACTCTCCGTCGGTCAGAAAGCACACAATGCAAGATAATAAGCGTCTACAATTCAGGAGTATGAGAGTGGTGTAGCAATTCTAAGCCTGATGTCCATGGTCGCATTAATTGTTGCATGGGTTTACGTCACAATGCTTCTTATTTGGACTCATAGCCACAAAGCAAGCTGCCAATTCACTCCATTTCTCTTGTTCGTGGGGGGGGAGACGAAGGGAACGAACGGTCAGTCAA
>JAGVVM010011532.1:0-16394 GCA_019149425.1 Psidium friedrichsthalianum
ACTTGACTAAATGCATTTTTCTTTTCGATTTCGCTGGCTGGCTAGGCCCTCAACAGCCTCACCCTGTCTAGGCATGACAGGCGAAGCAACCCCTCAGGCTGAGAGGAATGGCGTTGCCCTACCTAAGTGCAACGTATGAGGTAACCCTCACCAGCCCTAGACAAGGCAAGGCCCTCTTCAACGGCCACAAGGGATGGCCTTGCCCTGCCTGTGGCCATCCCTTGCAACCGTCGAGGGTGGCCTCACCTTGACGGCCCCAAGCAAGGCTGCCCAGCCCTCATCGATGGTCTTTCTAGCTTCGCCCTACCTAAGTGCGACGTACGAGGCAATCCTCACCAGCCCTAGGTGAGGCAAGGCCCCCCTCAACAGTCGCGAGGGACAACCTTGCCCTTCTTAGGCATGATGTACGAGGCGACCCTTGCCAGCCCTAGGCGAGGCGAGGCGAGGCAAGGCAAGGCCCCCCTCAACGGCCGCGAGGGCAGCCTCACCTCGCTCGCCATGCCTAGGCTGGGCAAGGCCTTCCCTCGCAACTATCAAGGGTGACATCATCTTGATGGCCCCTAGGCAAGGCTACTCGACCCTCGTCAGTGGCTTAGCTAGCGGCAAAACCAAGGGAAAAAATAAAAATAAAATAAAAAAGAAGAAAAGAAAGATGGCGCTTTTTCCACTCCCACCATGGCCAAAACACTCCAAATTATAATATTTTGACAATAATAACCATTGTAGATCCCACCTTTTGGTTGTGGTGTCTCGTTTGTTTTCTTCTTTGTCTTTTCTCTTGAGTCACAATTTCCTCCTTTCTTTTTATTTCTCTCTATTCCCTCTTAATCTTATCATGGTTCAAGCCTCAGTAATATCCGTAAAAGAAGAAGAAGGAGAACACTGTCCTTTGGGGTTTCCTCTATCACTTGTTGTCCATGCCATGTTGCACTCATTGGTTTTGAATCTCTAATTAGAGTTTGATACCTAGAAACACAATAGACCTATAGGTTATTGTCATAGGCCGGTTATTGAGGGGCGGTACGTGCGGCGACTTGAGCGTCCTATGGATCGTTGGAGTGCCTAAGCTAAGCCTTTTGTAGTTCTTTCACCCTGGATCTTCGTAGAGAGAGTTCTAGAGAAAGAGACTTTAGAAGAAGGCCTTTGTATTACTTTCATGGATGATCTAAATGAGAAGGAGAGTACCTCTTTATATATTAGAGAATCTCGGATTACAACCGTCAATCTCTATCAAATCTAAAGGCTCGGATTACATCTCCCATCATCATAATCACCGATATAAATAGGAAACTTCCCAAAGCTATGGACAATTACAGTATCGCCTACCATTGAGAATATTCTAGAAAATAAAGTAGAAAATCCTAAACAAATCCAAGAGGGTCCAAACAGAGCAAGTCTTGGGATCTTCTCGGCCAGATGGTCGATCGGTTGGGGCATGAAAACCTCAGCCTATGTCACTATCATATTGAACTTAATAACAACGAACATAACACAAGGATTCAAACAATTGGCAAGCAAAAGAGCCTCCTTTGAAGGCTCGGACTTAAGGGTCGTGTTCGTAATCACCTCTTCTACCCTCTCAATCGCATGCGATAGCAGCTCAATGATCAAGATTGGTGCGGAAGTAGGAGAGACGTCGAGGGTAAGGAGGGCAAAGTCATCGCCGATCTAGAGAATTGTCGTTCTTGAATGTGGCATTTTCGATTTGCATAAACAACTTAGCGAGGGTAAGGGCAAATTTGAGCTATGGATCTGGAGGCTAGTAGGTGATGTTGAATCGGCAATGATGATGATGATTAGGACCAAGAAGACAAAGACGAAGAAGCAGAAATTGCAAATGAGCTTGATGAGGATTTGGGGGAGCGATTTAGCTCCTGGATTTGAATGTTCAATGGGGTTTTTCTTGTCTTCATGATTGATCAATCAAAGTGTTTGATTCGAAAAGGGAAATGAATAACACAGAGAGCGAAATAGATAGGATGAGGGTGACGAGTGAAGAGATATGAGATAAGTATTTCACTTGCAATTGAACTTTGAATTGAATAAGTGGATATGTAAGAGGACTAGTTGGGTGAGGAATAGGTTTCTGCAAATATGGCTTCAACTATGTCAATTGCTTTTGTCGGTGACACAACGTTTTTTGTGCTAATGAGGAACTTGGGGTGTCAAAAACTCGTCTATTTGTTGACACTTGATTTTTAGCCATTTTTATTTTTTTAAAAAAATTTATAAAATCCATAAAAATTCATAAAATTGAATTTTCATATTTTTGGTATTTTTTGGCATTTTATTTTCAAAAATTCATAGAAAATCAAGAAAAAATGAGAAAATTAAAAAATTAACTTTGAAAGCCTTGGCCAAGCCTAGGAAATCATTTTTGAACAAAAAATAATTTTTCATATTTTTTTGCATTTTTTTTTATATTTTTTAGAATATAAAAAAATATTGAAAAATTAATAAAAAATAGCATTTTAGGCCAAAAAAATACGAAAAAATATTCATTATTTTTATTTTTATTTTATATTCATTTTGGTAGAAGAAATTTTGAAAAAATTCAATCTAGAATTGAAAGTTACTTTGCTAGTCTCATTTTCAAATTATTTGAAAAAATTCTTGAAAACTTATTTTAGCTCTGTAATTTTTCCTTTTTGCATTTCTGGAGTCGTGTCATCCCCCTCTATTTTCCAAAATTACATTTCAGTCCAAAGGTCCACGAAATTGTCAAATTTCGTGAAAAGGGACCAAAATGAGATTTCAATTTTTGCAAATTAGTCCCTAAAAACACTTAAAATGCAATTAAAATTTTCTATGGACTAAATAGAAAATCATGGCACATCGCCCTTTAGATTTTGGCCTTCTGAATCCATTGGTGACATTAATTTTCACAAAAAGGCCATCTAGGATATGGATTTTGCAAAATGGTCATTTGGGTCAAACTTCAATCGAGGAGATTTTCATCAATTGGAATTTAAAAAATACCCAATCTTGATCCTTGAATGTCATTCATGTCATAGAACCCGATTTTCACGTCAATTTAGTGTTTCATGGACAATTGGGTACCTAATTCGAAAGAAATGAGAAATCGAGTCAAATCGGGTCGACTTGACCCGACCCGATCAACCCAGATGTTCATCCCAATTCACAGATGAATCTGTGAAGGACCTCTGAGGCATGAATAGACTAAAAGGGGGAAGTTTCTAACAAAATGGGGATTAGCTTGGTGAGTATAAAAGGGGAGATTCCCATTCTGTTGAAGGAGATTACACACACACACAACAGAGGAGAAGAATACACAGCAACACAGAGAGAAAACAGAAGAAAAGGGAGGTTCTCTGTCGCCGGTGTGGAGGTTTTTGGCCGAGAAATTGCAGGAGCTTCGTCGGAGCTCGCGGTGCGGAATCAAGCTCTGAGTTCAACTTTCTGAGTTTCCTAAGGCCTTGACGATCATCCAGAACTAACTGACGCGCCGTTTCATCACTGGAAGAGGTGAGCACCGTTGACGAGATCACTGAGGTCCGCCAATGACGGATTTCTCATTCTTTCGAGTTTCTCGGAAAATCTTGATCCATAACATTCCTCATGCATCTCTAACTCTCCATGTGTGTTTATTTTGCACTTTTACTACATAAAATCACTCGAGCCTACCACGTAAACCCTCGGTCACTGTGACGTCCAGGGTTATTCTAGACGTTATTGAGCGCCATGGATATGCAGGTAAGTCCATTTGGCCTCTCTTAATGCTTGTTGATGTGTTTGTTTGTGGTTTTAGCGTTGAAAATTGTATGTTGAATCTTGCCTGAAAATCGAGGCTATATAGGTTTGGATTACTATGATCCAGGTCAGATTCTTGGCTGGAATTAGGATATGTTGTATGTTTGAGTGTTCAAGTTCGATTTCGCGTCGAAATCATGAGGTTTAGGCTGGATTTGGCATTGGAAAAGCCCTCCGACAAGGTGCCGGCGATGGAATGCCAGCGTTGATCGTCTTCTCAAGCGAAGAGTTGACCAGGTCAACCTTCGTTGACCTGGTCAACGATGATGTGGCGCTGACGTGGCTGGCCACGTTGGACGCCACGTCAACCAAGTCATTGTAACAAATAAGCTGCATAACAGACTTAATCCAACAGCTAGAGATAGGCCACGTGTCAAGATCATGAAATTTCTGAGAATTAAAAATTTTAGTTTGTTTTTTTAATCATTTTTAGAAATAATAAAATGGACGGTTAGGATCAGGTCTTTGATTTGATCTTAGCCGTAGGTTAATATGAGGGATGAATAGCCAGGATAGTGGCACGTGGCAAGTCTTAGACCGTAAGATTAGAAATAGGCGGGAAATAAGAAAATGAAATAAAAAAGGATTAAAAATTCAAAAATAATAACCCAAAACTACGTTGTTTTTGCATCGGATTTAGAATAATGGGCCTTGGGCCGAGTCTGGGTAGTGGACCGGGTCAAGCCGACTCGGCCCGTATAACAAACAAAAAAATGATAATAATATAAAAACAATAACAATTCCAAAAAATCTAAAAAATAGAAAATTAGAAAAATTAAAAAAAATCTAATGCGGCGTCGTTTTTAGGTCAGGGTCAAACCCGAGTGGGTTTCGGCTCGGATCTCGGATCATGGGATGGGTCAACTCGACCCGGTTCGAAAAATTAAATAAATAATAAAAATAAACAAAAATTAAAAGATAAAATAAAAAATATAATAAAATATAATAATAATAATAATAATAATAAAAATCAATAAAAAAGGAAAAAATTCATAAAAAATTCTAAAAAATTCATAAAAATAAAAAAATTCAAAAAATTCAAAAAAATCAGAAAATTTAGAAAATGTCCAAAAAAAATCACAAAAAATTCTGAAATGTCTTAAAAATAGGGCAAATCCTTCTAAAGTCTTAAAAAATTCTAAAAATTCCAAAGAAAATCTAGAAACAATTCAGAAAAAAATTCTCAAAAATTGAGAAAATTAGGGAAAAACCACATTCAACTAGTTTGACCCATTTTCACATTTTTTGATTTCCCAAGCCTCTGAAAATTACCATTTCACCCTTCTGGTCAATCTGACTCGAATCCTTCCAAATCACCCACGAATCTAATTAGTGTCTTTTCTAGGTTCCCAGGACTCCCTTAGGCCCGACTTGACTTGATTTGATGTGATTTCTACATGTATGGATTCCGTGACTGCGCATTTTCTTTATTAACTGTAATTCGTAGGATAAAAAATTCATGTCTGCATGATCCCTTTAGATCTCTTAGTACTTACCGCACCCAATCCCGCCTGCATGAATTTCTTAGGATAGAAAATCACTCAACTAAATACCGAAAAAACGTCAATAGCAATATTGGTGTAACTAAGTCCCCGAATCCAAAATCTTTGGTTTTTGCATAATCGAGCGATCCCTTCCAATTGTTCGATAGGGTTTCCAGTCACACCCTTCAAAAATGATTGGTGGCAACTCCAATTGCACGTACACCGATGCACATGTCATTGATCACACTAAGATCGAACCAGATGAACCCGTCGCGATTTAGTTGGGCCTGGGAGAGCCCGAAAGAAGCCCTATTCTAAAAAAACGGGCCTAGCAATCCATTAGCCTGCTCTCCTCCCTCCGTTTCTACGGAGGGTCGGGTCGCGACACTATTATTGACATGAGAGGGGTATGTTAGAAAGAGAGGATGGAGAAATAAATAAGAAAAGGAAAGTGGCACAAAGAAGAGAAAGAAGAAAAAGCCAAGGAAGAATAATTAAAAATGGCAGCACCCATAAAGGTTAATATTGTCAAAATAACATGCTAGAGTGTTTTAGCCATAATAAGAGTGGAAAAAACACTACCCAAAGAAGGAGGAGGAGGAACAAATGACCAAAAGATTTTTGGTCAGGTCCTTTTTTAAAATAAAGAGGGCACTTCATATCCTTATTTGAAGTAAGCTCCACTTCATGCGCTTATTTGAAAAAAAAATGATGGCATTTCAGGCTCTTATTTGAAATTTTCTCCAAATTTGAGCTTCAATCTGATTCCAAATAGATACACAAAGATGTGTTCGATCACTACTAAAAAGTAGTGCTTCTCTAATTTATGATTCAAAGAAAAATTAAATTGTGGAAAAAGAGGGAGAACCTAAATATCCTGATTTGTATATTTGAGAATGCGGAAAAAATACACCGACGTCAATAAATCACGAGTAAAAAGCAGTTCTAAACATTAGAAGAAAACCACTTAGTTCCTGTGTAACAAAAACAAAAATATACACTTATAAATATAGTTTAATTGATCAAACACGTGAGAAAAGATTCAGAAATGATAATCACCTTAAAAAGGAAAAACTCATACACTATCATATTTTAGCCTCCAAAATATTAGATTTCTACGTTCTACACGTATATTATCAACTAACCTTGTTATTTGTACTCGAATTAAACGTTCAAAGAAAATTTCAATTAGAAAATTTCGAGTCGGTGAAACTACAACGTTGCAAGAACAAAACTATTGGGGGGGGGGAAGGGTAAATTTTGTAGGATTTGAGAGAGTGGAGAGTCACAAGGCTAATTTGTTTGGTTCTTTAGACTTTAGCTGAAGTCTATCTTCTTCCTTGGAGGATAACTTTGCTGGCTAAGAGGATATCCGGCCTAGGGGTGATCGGTTTCCGATCCGATCTGGTTCCCCTCAAGAACCAAGAACCAAACCGGTGGTCCCAGTTCCCAATTTGCCGGAAACAGGGATCGGACTATCGGTCCGGTCCAGTTCCCGGGCGGTTCCATTGGACCGGTAACATGCACAAAAAAAAGTGCACCATAATTACTTGCTCATCGATCATTCTTTTGAAGAAAATATTTCCTTTACATTTTATCAAAACAATTATGACTTAGGTTGGAACCTTTTGTAGCTTTATTGAATGATGGACATTGCACCGTGAGACATTTTTAACAAATAAACATTAGGTTACCTTTTAAAAAATTTTAAAAAATTGACTGGTCCAGTCCGGTCCTATGTCCTTGGAACCAAGAACCAGACCGGACCCCCTAAAACTGGGAATCGGACGACCAGTCCCGGTCCGGTCCAAGCAGTCTCAGTCTGATCGGTCCAATTTGCTCACCTCTAATCTGGCACACTCAAGAGTCCACATCTGGTTGTCTCAATTCAACCCGGTGACTACTCTTTCCTTGCTCTACACTTCAAGAAGGTTATTAATATTTGTCTTTATGCGAGTATAGTTAGCAAAATTAGCGATTACAATGTTTGATGCTTGAAAACATATCTCTAACTAATAGATACGGAAATATCAACCAAACACAATCTTACAATTATAAAGCATAATCTTACAGTTATTTGTTCTTTTGTTACAGAGTAGTTGGGTGACTTTTACATGAATATAATTGGTGATTGTGTGTCAACTTGGGCTAGAAAAGAACGGCTTGAATCCTTCTTCATAAATTTACTTCACCTTTTTCCTCAGAATATTTGGGATTTCTTATTCCCACGGTCTCTAAATATCATTTTCATTCAATTGAATTTTTTTTACAAAAGGATATCTTAAGTGTCAATATTTGTGTATGACATTCACCTAATATTTTTTTTGGATCATTTAAGTGCTAATTTTTTTGAAAAATGGTTATTTCAGTGCCAACTCAGGTGAGTTTCACCGAAAATCATACGTAGCATCTACGTTGCTCACCGGAAGATCCAAGTCAGCAAAAATTTTAAAAAATCAGTAAAAAAACCCAAATAATATTTAAAAAATTAAAAAAAAGCTTAAAAAGGGAAATTGCAAACTAGCACAAACTACAGTTCCTTGGGTTTCTCGATGTCTATAGAGATACCTCCAAGATCATCCTCAAATGGAGGAGGATGTTTGCCTAGATCACGCTCTCACTCATCCTTCCTCTTTATGTCATCTTCCTCGCCCATACTGGGTCTCGCAAGTCCTCTCCTACAAGATCCTCAACCATGGGATTGACCGGGACAACACTTAGGAGGATAGCCCAAGGTATAGGAACCCATCCTGCATGCTCAAGAAGGAGTGGGTCGTGTTCTCGCTCGTCAAGCTTAGCTACTTCGTCTTTGTCTTCTCTCTGTTCAACCACGACGAGGGTCGACCTTACCTAGATCTGGGCGAGGTTGGCTTCATTGTGGGTTTACGAGGCCTCAGCCAGCCATGGCCAGGCCTCATAGACCTTAGTGAGGTCTCGCAAGGGTAACTGAGCCCTCGGCCATCCCCCATCCTGGCCGGCCATTATCGATAATGATGTAGTAGTAGCAGCGAGGGCCGTTCGTTGCAACTTCTTCTTCCCTTTTTTTTTTTTTTATTTTTAGGTATTTTCTATTTAATTTTAATTTTTAAAAAAAGTAACTTATTTTTAAGTTAAAATTCCACGTGGATTAATTCAAAAAATTGTCATGTAATATTAAAAAATTTAAAATAATGACACATAATTAGTTGGTTTGAAATTTCTCACCGTTGACACTTAAATGATCATTTTTCTTTGATTTGGCACTCCAGTGATCAAAAAAATAGGCATCAAAATGAGCGTCATACGCAAATATTGGCATCTGGACGTCCTTTTGTCGATTGTTTTCTTTGAATTGGATGTATGGAATGACGTAATTTATATTTAAAATAACTAGATTCCAAAAGAAGGAAGCAAAAACTAAATGGAATATAGGTATGTTATGCTTCAAAAAGTTCTAATCTTTCATTTGGTATCTAAACAACAACAATAAAAATAAATAACCATATCTATTGAACATATGTCTTGAGTTTAAATTCAAAAAGGAAACTTTTCTAATCTAAGTTGATTTTCTAATTTGAAAATGTTTCTAAGTTTGAATGGTTTCCTAGTTGACTATGTCTTCTAAAAGAAAGTTCTCCATTTGGTTCCAACTCTTGTGCATGGATAAGAAGTGTCTTCGTGATTACAAGTATCCAAGAGTCGACTTCTTGTTAATTGCGCCTTGAAGTAAATTGAGAGTATTGAAGCCAATAAATTTAGCGGTAAGATTTGTGAATTCCTTGTTGAGATTAAGAGATTATTGCATGAGTACTTGTGTGGCTAAACACGATGTGAGTTGTTGGGTGTAATTGAAAAGTTGGAAACACGGAGAATGTTTGAATGACTCAAATGTGATTGTAATATCTATTGTATCGCTTGATAAATAGTAAACTTCTTTGTTGCTCTATTTGTGGACATAGGTCACATGATATCCAATTTATTTTCTTAATTTTGTCTATTATGTAGTTTAGCTGCTTGTTTTCGCAACAATTGGTATTAAAGCCAGACTTGGCTAAATTGAAGCAAATCAATAACCCCATAAGAAGATAATTGAAAATCAATAGATTTAATGAGAAGGAATTTAGGTTCTGAAAGATGCAGATAGGGAATTATCTTTACTTACTCTTGTTTGGAGAGAAACCAAATTCAATGAAGGAAGCTAATTGAAATTTGCTAGATAGACAAGTATTAGGTATTATTTAGCTAACTTTGTCTCGTAACATTACGCTTAACATCTTGAAAGAGAAGATTAATGTAGGAATGATGAATGCCCTACATAACATGTACGAGAAGCCCTTTGTGATCAACAATGTCTATTTCATGTGAATATGTTTAACTTAAAGATGGATGAAGGTGTGTTGGTTCTTGAGCATACTAATGAATTTAATGCGACCGTCAGTTAATTGAGTCCAGTTGAAATTGACTTTGAAGATGAGGTACATGCTTTGACCACATTATCCATATTGCCTAATAGTTTGAATACTACTATTACTGATATTAATCATTCAACAAGGTTGACATTTGGTGGGGTTCGCAATTTATTTTTTAGCGATGTCTATAGGAAAAAATTTGATGAACTTGTGTCTACTATTTTCATAGGTAAAAAAACTCATGTAACAGAATTGTATAAACCTGAATAAACGTAATCAAACTATGACTGGTGGTGTTGTCTATAGGAGTTGTGACAAGAGGGGTAACTAAAAAGGGATTGCTTTAAGTTGAAGAACAAGAATAGTAAGGAAATTATAGGTGAGCCTACGGATGACATTACTAACAATAGCTAATAATAATTCGGATAGTGACAATTATGTCTTGTATCTCATTAAGTATTCGTCATTTGACGGATGGATTCTGGATTTTGATTTTTCGTTTCATGCTACACGAAAACATGAATTGATTTACTGCTTATTAATGCACATTTACCATAAAGTGCAGCTCAGGAATAACAATGAGTGCGATGGTATTATGGAAATTAGAATCAAAATGCACAATGGTATTCTAGGAACATTGAACATAGTGAGGCATGTTCCAGAATTGAAGAAAAATTTGATTTCCTTAAGTGTTTTTACATTTAACTAGGTGTTGGTATATCTCAGAATGTGGGATTCTGAAATCGTTTGGGTTTCTTTGGTAATAATGAGAGAAATCAAGCACAATGACTTATATGAACTTTAGGAGGAGACAATGACATTTTGGGTATAATGATGAGAGAAACCTAAAGAATTTTGAGTGAAATTAATATATTGTGTGTTCGTATGGTTAAAGGACTAAATATTGGTGGTGCTATAACTTGAGCAAACAATGCAAAGTACATTTTAGTTCGATTGTTAGAGAAGTCACGAAGGTTGCAAAGTATATTCACATGAACACTTGTAGACTATCATAATTGCCTTCAAGGAATAGTGTTAGTTTATGCTAATAATTGTAAATGACTACTCAAGGACAATCTAGGTATTTGTGCTGAGGCCCAAGTTAGTTGCCCGAGTTATGTTTGAGTGAGTAATGATATGCTTGATGGGAGGGAAAGAAAGTGCAAATTGATAGGCTATGTCTAAATGCATAGGACTATCAGTTGGGATGCCATAATTAAATTCACATAATATCGGTAGATAAATTACATTTGATGAGTCTTCAGTACTTATATGTAGAGTGTCATTGCCAGTGCTTATACGATTTGGGCAATGCTCTACTCGAGGTAGAATTGCAACTCGAAACTCTTGAGGTATCGGATACATGTGTGATAATTGACATAGATGATACTTCTAGCAAGGTGAAACCTACATAGTCAATAGCTTTTATAACTACTAAGTTAGATAAGGTGTGTGTTTGATCTCTAGCCATAGGAAGATGTAATAATGATATTATTTTATCTATGGTTGAAGAGGTTGTGTCGGAAAAATTCTTGTGAAATAGTTGAAGGTGCAAGTGGAGTTTGTCTTCTCATGAGATCCATGATTATGGCATAATCCAAGCAATGCTTGTACTTGGAGGATATTCATGATGGTGATCCCCATGAAAGGAAAAAGAACACTTTTAGTGCCAAAAGTTGTGTATGACACTTACTGATAAAATTTTCAAAATAATCATTTAAGTGTCAAAGTTTTGAAAAATAATCACTTCAGTGCCTTTTTTCAAAACGATCACTTAAATGTCAATTTTTTTAAAAAATATGATTACTTCAATGCCAATTCTAGGTCATTGGATGTGGCACTGAAGTGATCATTTTTTTAAAAAAAATTGGCACTTAAGTAATCATTTTAAAAATTAGTACTTAAGTGATCGTTTTTTAAAAAAATTGACACTTAAGTGATTGTTTTGAAAATTTTGGCCTTAAAGTTATCATTTTTCAAAAAATTCAGTACTTAAGTGATCGTTTTGAAATTTTTTTGACATTAAGTGATTGTTTTGAAAGTTTTTGGTACTAAATTGAACTGTGTACACAACTTTTGGCACTAAAAGTTTCCTTTCCCTCATGAAGTATTATGAAAGAGTAGTAGCAATATTTAGATTCCAATAGAATGATTCTAATTAACTCAAATGTTGAGCCAAGATAAATATAATTGAAAATTTTCTCGAGTTTATCCCCCAAAGAATACTTTCCTAATTCAAGTAGATTTCCTAATTTGAAAAGATTTTCAAGTTTGAATGGTTTTCTAGTTCGACTACGTTTCCTAAAACAGAGTTTCCTATTAGATTAATATAACAAAAAATCTCAAGTTGGTACATATATGACAAATGTACTCAAAACTATTTTTTTGCCCATGAAAAATCTCAAACTAGTATACCTTTAACAAAAATACCCCAAACTACTTTTTTTACTATAAAATTTTTTTAATCTGGTATATTTTTGGCAAATTTACCCTAAATTAATTTTGTTGACAATGAAAAATCCCAAATCAGTATACCAATGACAAATTCGCCCTCCGTTAAATTGGTTAATATCACAAAAATTTCCGAACCGATACACTTACGATAATTTTTTTTTTTACTTTCATATTCAGCCACGCTCACGTGAAGACAACAAAAACAAAGAAATTTAATGGTTCGAGACCATGAAAACATACCTTTATGTCCTTTGAGTGTCGACAACACAAGCAAATCAGGATCACCCACTTCATCGTGCCACAGAATCTCAAGGATGAATTGGGTCACAACCAGTTTATGGGTCAATCAATCTCCACAATTTTGAAGGACGAATTATAGCATTGGGTTGGATGAAAGCATCGAGCTAAATGGGGGAGTCTATTCAAGGAAAGAACATCTTGGCTTGAGCAAAATCCTTTATTTTGATGAAAATATGACTTGAATCGATTTGGGCAGGTAGGAGTAAAGGTTCTTTCTTTTTCAATTTGCGTTAGAGAAGTTCGATGGACTTGGGCAAGGAAAAATGCAAAATAAAGTGAGTGACACCGTTTGAAGGTTGTAGGCTTTTTTTTTGTTTATTGAAACAAACCGACATCTGGCATCCATGTCAACGCCGGTCTAGCCACATAGGATGCACACCACTGGATATCCATGTAGGCATTTTCCAAGTTAAAAATAGTCAGAAGGACTAAATTGGCACTATGTTAAAAATTTAGGATTAAATTGGTATCAATAAAAGGTTCAGGATTGAATTCACACAAATGCAATAAGATTAGAACTTTTATCACCAATGCAATAGTTCGCCTAGGTTTAGAACAGATGGTGCTGATTGAAATATTTCGAGAATATTGAAGTCAATAAATCTTATGATAAAAAATTTGAATTCTTTGACGAGTTCGAGAGATTATTTCGTGAGAAATTGTGGAGTCATGTGTAAGTTAGTGGGTGCAATGGAGGGTTGAGAAATATCAAAAGTGTTTGGATGACTCGAGTGTAGTTATAATCTCCGTTTTATAGTTTGATCTATATTAAAATGCTTTACTACATTCTTCATGGACATGGGTCACACCGACTGAATCATATAAATTTAGTGTCCAAATTATTTTCTTGATTAAGTCTATTATATTGCCTGATCATTTGCTTTCGCAGCAATAACACTCAAGAACATATTAAGAAGCTTAGGTACAAAATGAAATATATATTGTGATATTCTTTCAAGAAATCCTCTTAGAATCTATTTGTAATTTGGTTCGATAAAAAAATGGAATTAAGAAATGACAAATTGATAATCAAAAGCAATGTACAAAATCATGTCATGCAGCTAGCACATAGATAAAATGAACAGCCACACATGATGAACATAGAAGTGTTGTGACCTGCCCTTAATCCGGTCCACAGGATCAGGGGGATGGGGTAATGGATTGCCAAGCTCTTTCGAGATATAGGGGCTTGGTGAGGGCCCTCCTAGGCCCATACCAAATCACAACCGAAGATTTAAAAATTGAGTTCATGGCAAGGTGTACATGCCAATAGAGTCACCACCAATCTTTTTCAGAGGGTAGATTGAAAACCTACCAGGCGGTTAGGAGAATCCCTTTGGTTCAATGGAACTAGAGTTTTGGGTTTGGAAACTTAGTTACACCAATGTTTTCATCGACAGCCTTTCGATATCTAATTTGATTATTTTGCTAAATATGATTTCATGTAGAAGACTTGAATAAGGAAATTCTAGAATATAAGATTTCATGCAAATGAAAATATTTAATCATAACAATCACGATCAGTAAAAGAAGGTGTACAACAACAAGTAATAAAAAATGTGAGGATAAAACGCATTAAAATCACAACATGTCATCCCTAGTGAAGCCTTAAAAGGTTTAGAGAGAATGCAATCAAAGTTTGGGATGAGATTTGGGGAAAATTTCGGACTTATTGCGCAAAGGGCAAAAAATCATTTCGAAGAAGGATTGGGGATCAAATAAACAAAAATAGGACATGCCAGTTAAATGTGACCATTTCTTTTTTTTGGGGGGGGATTTTTTTTTTTTTCTAATTTTTTAAATTATTTTCTAAATTTTTATTAAAAAAAGTTATCCAGACTGGGTCAACCCGGCCTGCTCCTCTCAGTGCCTGACCCAGACCATGTGGGTCCTAGGTTGGTCTACAAAATGACTTATCTTTTTAAAATGAATTTTTGAATTTTTGGGACTTTTTATTGATTTTCTTGAGTTTTTTTAATTAAATTCTAATCCCACGCTCCTCCAAAACATGCACGTGGCTATCCCACAACCATCAGATCAATCCTTTGAAATCTATGACCAAGATCGAAATGTGTGGCTAATCCACAACCGTTCAATTAGATTTATTTTTTATTTTTAATAACAAAAAATCAATTTTTTTTTCCAAAAATTCCTAATCGTGCCACGTGGTCAAATCGTGGCCGTCCGATCAGGATTTTATTTTTTTATTTCAAGAAATGCTTAATAAACTGCCCTTACTACGTGGTATTCTATGTGGCATGCCACGTGGCGCCACGTCAACGTCGACCAAGTCAACTATCGTTGACTTGGTCTACTCATCAGAGAAGATGATAGATGGACAGTCGAGAGCATTTCAATCACTGATTGATGGCAAAACCACCACCAATTGTCCCATTCCTAGTACCGTTCGAATCCTCATGATCTAAGCGACAACATACCCAATTTCTAGCCCAATCTAACGATGGAACCTACTCTAATCCGAGCTTCATAGTGCTCGGCCATGGCGGAATCAACTAGTGCCTTACGCAAAAATCGACCCAAAACAAGAATCAAGAAGCATCTATGGAGTTCAAAGATATTTGTCTGAGGTCCTGATCAGCTAGGCGATCTCTGGTTCCAGCTCGTAAGCTTGCAACAAGTTCATGGAGGTTCGGGGGGGTCGACACATGTTTATATGCAAAATCGAGGCAAAAGAGTTGCAGAATCGTGATAAGCACGAGCTCAGGAGTAAATCAAACCAAAAATCGCAGAGAAAGGTGATTGGAGCCAAGCTCCTCCATTGACGAAGCTTCGAGCTGTCAATAATGGTGTTTACCTTTTAAAGATGGTTAGGCCACCTGAGTTGGTTCGATAGCTTCCTTGGACCAAGACGAAGCTTTGAGGATCAAAGAGGAAGCTCGATTTTCGCGTCTGGAAGTCTCGTGAAATCTGCGAAGTCCTCGGATCAAGGTCAAATCAATGGCAATGTGGAGAGGATTTTCACTCTCTAGTCTGTCGTCACTCGTGGAACAGATTGAACTCCTCCTCCTTAAAATTCTTTTTTATTGGTTATAGCCGAATCAATAATATATATTGTGGGCGCTTGGGGGGGGGGGGGGGGGGGGCGGTTTCGTCCAACTTAATGTAGCCATGAGAACCATTTGCCCAAATTGGTCCAATTGGCGTTGGGAAGCTTAGTAATCCGATGGGTTTCCGTTTTGTATCCCCGGCCTGCGCAAATAGACCTCATTTGGCTCGTTTTTTGTTCAGGCTCCTTCAAGGCAATATCGTGGGTATCAATTGAATTAGCCGTCCCAGCTCGGTGGTCTCTACTCATGAAATTTGGTTTCAATGGAATGGAACTTTGAGGACTACAAAGCCCATCCCTTTATCATCCTCGATTGTGATCCAATTGGTCCTCAATTTTGGTCCTCAAAATCTCGCTTTTTATAACATCAAGGTGCGGGAAAAAACCTTTGGGGAAGATATGAACAGGCCGGGGTCATCAAATTGGACCTGCCAACACGATAGACATGCGATGTAAAAATCGCCAAATTGACTAGCAAAATGCCTAATATTTTCAGATTAAATCCCAATTTTTGAATTCTTCAACTGATTTGTATCGAGAAAGACCAAGCTTGAATCAAATTGGTTCATTTTAATATAAAATCCCTATGTCAAATTTGCCCGAATATAAAATTTGTCAGTTTGAACACCCTATTGACCAAATTGACCAAAATTGATACCCAACCGCCCCTCGAGTGTTGTTCATAATGATGAAAAACGATAGGGGCAGGGGTTTAGATTTGAATGAAAATGCCCGATCGGATCCATGATTGTACTTAGGATGGAAATTGAATGATTATAAATTGTCAAAAATTTTTAAGTTCATTTTTCCCCAAGTTATCAATCTGTGAAATGATTGAATCAAAATGTAATTGAAGGCATTAGAAACATGTCCATATCTGAAAAAGTCTAGGGGGAGGGGGTTAGATGGGGGGGGGGGGATCCTTGGTGG
>JAGVVM010011534.1:0-10222 GCA_019149425.1 Psidium friedrichsthalianum
AGAGAGGCAATGGCGTTTACAACAGAGAGAGTCGAGGAAGTACGATAGACGCCGCTGTAACCCACAACTCCGGAATGGGTAGGGGGGGGGGGGGGGAGGTCCCCTCCGGTCGCGGAGATACTCAAAGAACTGGGGGCGAACAAGAGCGGTCCCTCGATTCTTCTCTCAGGGTCTCCGGTTTTAGGAGTACGCCCCTTACGACCCGGGCGGGGCGGGGGAATACACAACCTTGGTCCTCTCTCTCTCTCTCTCTCCTTATTGCCGATACGTTACCTTTTTTTTCATTTTTTTCCCTATGTTTTTCTTCTCTTGAACTTTTACCTTCCTTCACTGTCTCCTGTTTTTCTTTCCCACCGGGTTTTTCAGATGGAAAGCAACTAAATCGATTTTGGTTCGAGGAAGTGACTGGTAAGAAAAAAAAGCTAACCTAGAGGGTTTCGGGGGGGGGGGGGGGGGGGGGGGGGGTTAGGAGATGGGTGGTGGGGGAGGAAAGGACGGATCGGTGGAAGAAAAGGAGGAGAAGGAGAAGGGGAACGATCCCTATCTTATAGCGATTTCTTCTTGCAGAAGCAATATAGTAATAAATCATGAACTTAACATGCACCGGGTAAGCGGGAGACCTGGTGCATATTCAATCTATCCTTTCTACAGCGGGGGGAATCGGTTTAGGGGCGGTTTGCCATATCCCGACATTTCTAAGGCAATATGGGGTGTTCTTCCTAAGGGACACGGGGAGGAAGGGTAAGGTGTTATTAATTGAATGGAGCTTCGCATGTTGTCAGAGTGTGTCTGGTGAGGGGGGTATTCGTCGGCATCAGTTAATTCTCTGATGGGCCAGTCAGTCTCTGTTTGTTTAACCCGTGTGAACGCTTTAACGGGACTGATTGCGGAGGTATAACTTTTGGCGACCGGTCCGTGCAAGTTTCACAATATAGTGGTTAGTGAGCGATGACCTTCACAAAAGGTTGTTGTTTGGTAGTGTGCCACTTTTCTAGGGTGGCATTTCACCCTCGGGTTGGGCGGGGACCAAGAGGGTGAAGGAGCCAGAAGGGGAGGGTCCCTCGTGGTGGTGTGGTGCACCGGCTGAATGTGGTCAACTTGATCTTTTGTGTTGGTTCAACACATTTTACATAAACATTAACCACCAACGCAATCACATTTACCACATGTGGAGCCGTTTGATAACACCCTTGGGAATTGTGCCCAGGTGCGTAGATGTGCTCCCTCGGGTGACTTAACTCTGTTTAGTTTCTCTCTAGCCATGCCTTGTGCATAAATGTTTGTAGAAGCTAGTGCTAGCGCTAGAAGGCACCGTCATCTATCGTGCTGAGGCGCCACAACATTGTCGTGAAAATGAGTTTCTTCATATTCTCAGGTCATGTCATAGACCTTATAATTGTCAGCTTACTCTTGCTTCCTCCCTGGCAGAAACCCACCATTCTCGCTTGGAGCTTGTGTATTGCTTTATGGACCCTTTATTTCAGTTCAAAATTTTTTATGTAATGGCCAAGTTCGTCTCATGGGAAGTGCAATCTAAATAGTAGTCCACATTCATTGGAAGTTTTTGGGACATTTTCAACAATAACCATAATAGTATTAAGCCTTTTTCTCTCAAAAGTAGGGTCAGTCATATAGATCCTCTTATGCTGTCGTACCCATCTTAGGTGTCATTACTTGGAGTTCTATCTAAAGGTCCTTTATGGTGCTGTATATGTCTATTTTGTCTTCTATACTCTGTTTTTCTCTTCGCCTTCTCCTTTCATAGAATCACATCTCTTGACTTAAAATTTCTCCTGGTCAAGCCACCTCACCAGCTTTTTCTCTTCTCATATTATCTCCACAAGGCTACCCCACTTTTTTTGTTGATTTCCATTTCTATTTCTGTTCCGTTATTGAACAGCAATAAGACCTGCAATGCTATACGGAGTTGAATGTTGGCCAGTACAGAAGCAACATGAGCATAAAATGAGGGTAGCGGAAATGATGATGTTAAGGTGAATGTATGGTCATACAATGATGGATGAGATAAGAAATGACAATATTTGATGAAAAGTTAGAATAGTACCGATGGTAGAGAAGATGAGAGAACATAGATTGAGATGGTTTGACATATTCTGCGTAGAACCCTTAGATGCCCTGGTAAGAACAGAAGTTTGTTACAACGAATATAACATGAAGAAAGGAAGAGGTCGGCCGAAAGTTATTTGAGGAAAATAGTAAAACAAGATTTAATGGAGTGAGAAATAGATTGGCGTACAGTTTGTCTTAAGATGGAGTGGATGAAAGCTATTCGCATTATAGAGGGAGCGATTTCTTATGTTTCAAATTGCCCTGTTTAGTCATTTTCCTTTTTTTTTTTTGTGTCCCTATCTTTACTTTTATTTTAGTATATTTATGCTTTTCTCTTCGGATTCATTGATTGCCGACCCCCAACTGGTTTGGGAAAAAGGATATTAAGAATGTATTAAGAATGTATTGAATGCCAACACTTCTGCCCAAATTTCTCTTGTGATGGATTCTGATCTAAGCAATGTTGCCACCTTTGTCGCAGTTTTGCTTAATTTACTCTTAAATTTAAGCAGCATTTTGTAGTTGTTCAAAAGATGCAAGTGATTTGTCCATCTTCCCATTGTTCTGCAAAACTTTTTTGGTTCTTTCTTCTTACATTCATTTCTCATGATGGGTTCAGTCATTCTTCTTCCTTTACCAAAGTTTTACTCCATATCCATATCCTCCCATTTTCATCTTTGCAAAAAGCCCTTTTGACTTCTAAATCTTTTTGGTGCATAATTTCTGCTCCTTCCTTGTGTCATCCCACCGACGTCACATTATATGCAAAAGGTATAAACTATGCAACAAGATCTTGGATTTGTGCAGCAAGTTTTTAGTGGGTAAAAGTAAAACTCCTCAAAGCTTCCCTCATGATGAAACTCCTAAACAACGGCCAAAATATCACCACCAACGATGTTCCAACTTGATTGAAGGAACTTCATTCAAAGTAGGGAAGGTTCTTGTGGGATAGTTAATTTGGATCAAAGTAACTGGTGTCTTCAGAGGAAAATTAATTTTGAACACTAGCATTTTTCCGCCAATTTGTGGCCTGATGGTGACATACTGGCTATTCAAGTTAGATGTGGTAAGGAAATGACTCTTCCCAAATAGATAACTGTCCTGGGCTTTTAAAGGTCGGTGTAATTTTGTCATTTCTGGTTAAAGTAGCATTGTGATCATGCTGGAAATGTTGGAAACCATTATGTGATCAATTGGCTCATAATTCCTGAAGTAGATTACGTGGATGCTCAGGGTGGAAAGCAAACGTACTTTATCAGGGCTTTGCTCTTTTAAACTGTCTTTTGTCAAGCAGATCACGCTTTTCACATTTTACAGTTGGATTATCTGTTTCATTCTGTGATTCTGTATGTATGGATCTTAACAAGTCACATCATGCAAATGTGTAGATTTATGATTTAGCAACATTTATTTGAGTGCAACCTGGTGAAAATTTCTAGCGCTCTTTTATTGGAATCCAGTGATTTCAGGTCAGCTCCGGATTGTGATAGTACTCCCGTAATTAGCTTTGTTGGGAATAAAGAAGTCTAAATATAAGTTTCTTAAAAATTAACATTAAAGCAAAAGGCTAAGCATCATGTCCACCCCATAGACACTTGATTGTTGCTGCCGATATGATTGTTGCTTAGGAAGCATGGACTATCCTGATAGAGCTAGTCGGCTGTGAATGTTGGTTCTGATAATTTTATGTCATCATTCAGTTTTCCCAATTTATGTACTTTGAAGTGCTTAAATGTCTTCTTTTTGCATAATGCATATTAATTGAATAGAACGTTTAAGTCTGCTTGAACTTGTAATCTGAACCTGCTCAGAAGGAATTTAATTAACTCAATCTTCAGATTCATTTTCTACTTCATATTAAAGTTGCTACATGGCCTTCCTCTGCCATTTAGACTAAGTAATGCGATATGGAGGACATCTCCCACATTCTGTCATTCATGTGTTTTTGTGGGTCGATAAAACAAACTTTTTAAGGAACTTACTAAGTTACTTCCAGAAAGCAGTTAACAGATTCCTGCCTGTATGTGCGTCATTTTCGTGGACCCTTAACAGGAATCTGGAGGCAGATGGCATATATGAGAAGAAAGAAGCTGACTTTTGTCTGCTTTCTTGTCTCTGCTTTTTCTTTGTAACGACAGATTTACAGGGAGTCAATTGGTACTGCTTCGGTGGACGACGCTGGCTATGGAGATCCTGTGCAAAAGGCGGAAGCTATGGCCTTTCGTCGAGCTTGCGCGCGCTTTGGCCTTGGGCTACATTTGTATCATGAAGACATGCTGTGATGAGCTTGGTTCTGTGGTACGCATGACTTTCTTGCTCATTTTGTTGCTATGGATGGAGGAGCGGAGAGAAGGTTCATCGTTATTTTTTGTCGGTTAGATGGGCCGCGCTTCGCATATAGGTTCTGTGATGTTTGGAAGGAAGGAGCATTTTGGCACATGTTGTGGTTAAAGCTTTATTTTCTCTATGCATCTAAGCAGATTTCCTAGGTTAGGTGGTGGGTTAACTCTAATGCACCTAATGCACCAATCGTTGTTAACGTTGTTCGTGCGGGATGTGTGGATGTAGTATGTAGTTGTCTGGAAAGTTGTCTGTCAAAGAAAATGAAGTAATGTTAGTTGAAGTCACTAATGCTTCTGATTGCCGATTTCTTACGGAAAGCTGCGGTCGGGGATTTTTGAAAGCAAGACGATTGTTGATGGTTGCGTTGCCGTATGGCAGAACAAGAAAAATTTTGCTAGTTGCATCTTCTCACCACCCGGTTTCTTTTGTGGTTGAGTTGTGGAGTCTATTTTTTAAGAATTCGACTAGAATTTATCGTTTTTGTGTAGGATTTTCCTATCTAGTTCTTGCATGACTTAAGTGCTACAAGGGTTTGTATGGCATTTGAAAATCACGTAAGCAAGCGCAGGAACCGTACGATAAAATGTACAGAGGACGTTGCTAACAGAGGTGAAGAACAAAAGCCATAGGAAAATTCCAAAAAGGGTCACAAGTGTCTTTATTTTCTTAAATAAGGGTTTGAAGTTGATCTCATTTCAAATAAAGGCTTGAAATGCCTTCTTTATTTCAATTAAGGGCCTCACAGGGATACTTTCGTCTATTTACATTTTATGATTTTTTTCTTTTTCCTTTTTATTCATTTCCTTTTGCCTTTCTTTCACTTCCACCTCGCTGGTGGCCGTGGGCTGGGTAGCCTCGACTACCACAGGTGAGGGCCTGTCTTGCGGCCGTTAGCTCGCCCTCACTAGATCGGGCGAGGTTGGCCCTCACGATCGCCAACGAGAGGAGCCTCACTAGATCGCGCAAGGCAAGCCCTCACCTGCGGCCGCAAGGGCTCACTTCGCCTTGCCTAGGTGAGGGTCAACCTCACGGACGCCAGTGAGGGCAGCTCTTGCCCTGCCCATGTCTCTCGTTCTTTGATCGTAGTTGCGTTGACGGGAGCTTGGCTGATTCTATTTCGTGTGAAGTGGTTGTGGTTTTGTTCCTCTACTGATCTTCTTTATTTCTTCAATCACCACCCATGTCAAACCGCAAGAAATTTTGAAATTTCACAATGGAAGCTCCTCATAATAGAAGATCTTCTTTGTTTCTTTTTTTCCTTCAAACGAAGAGACGAAGCACTCTGCATAATCAATTATCATCATTGATTTTTGATCGAGTAGGGTGAGCGCTCTCGAGGAGGCTGGCCCTCGCCTGGGCTGAGTGAGGTGAGCCCTTGTAGCTACTCAACCCATGGCCACTAGTGATGAGGAGGAGAAAAAAAAACGAAAAAAAGAAAAAAAGAAAAAAGGAAAAAAGGTAAAAAAATCATAAAATGTAAAAAGACGAAAGTACCCTAGTCAAGTCCTTCTTTGAAATAAAAAAGGCACTTCAAGCCTTTAATCGAAATAATGTCGATTTCGGATTTTTATTAGAGAAAATTTATTTGGGGTTTATATTTGAAATTTTCCCTAAGCCAGATGACGGATTGGGAATTTAGCTGCTTCTTTTTTCCTTTGTGGGCCCACCCGTAAAGATTGATAAATGAAAGGACATGAGTTGGGGGCATTACTACAACCTCGTAATTCGAAAAATTGTCATCTGCTCCCTAATACACGTCCGTCCGTCCAATTGTTAAAGAGATGAAGAAAACAGTGGGCTTTGGCCCACAGAAGCAAAAGAAGAACAAGCCTGGACGGAGTGGCAATTCGGCAGAAAAGGTAGGGAGTGAAGGGCAATATCGGAAAGATGAAGGGAAGATCAAGATGGATGGATGGATGGATGTGTGTTGTCCCCCCTCTTCTTCTTTTGTTTAAGGGAGAGGCGCAGTGTATAAGGCTGCAGACTGGGCACGTGAAGCGCAACCCTACCAGATATCCCTTCAATCTAATTGATTATTATGTTCGGCAATTCCGATTTGAGTGTACCAAAAAGTAAAGATTCTCTAATGACTAATACATGATCATCGCCCTCTATGCGACAGTTTTGCCGTCCCACGCTCGCCGGCCGGGCGAATGTGCGAAATACGGTGATTTCGAACCCAGATCTCGACCGGACGGGCGGACGGACAGATGGACGAGCTGGACGGACGTGCTCATGGTTCGGGCTTAAACCCTCGTTTGGGCTTTTACGCAGGAGAGTGAGCCAATAACGTATCGGACCCTGGAATGGCGGCAGCCGTCGATGAAGCGTCAGACGATCGAGCTGACAGGACGGAGAGAGGGGGGTTGCCCCACCTTTTTTTTTTTTTTTTCCCTTCCTTATCTGGCGGATGGGGAAGAGGCAGGGCAAGCCAGCTGTCTCCAACTGCAGCTGCTCTCCTCTTCTCCTTTGACCAGACAAAGCGACGTGGATTCATTCGTTCGTTCGTCCTCTCTCTTCTGCTGAATAATAATTGTTGGCTGCAGAGACAACGAGGCGTGCACGACCCACGCCGGCCCCACTTCCAACCCGCACCACGTGCACGTCCAGCCTCCCCCACCCTCCCTCTCTTTGCCCGTCTCGCTCCAGCCATTTGCACCATCTTTTTTATCCAGACGTGGAATGTTATTTTTGAATTCTTAATTCATTCAATATAATCTTTAAATTTTTGCTTAATTTGTAATGACGCTTTTGAATTTTTAATGCGTTCAGTGTAACTCATGGAGTTTTGATGTATGCTATACTGCATAAAAATATTTCAATGTCATTCTCGAACTTGAATGGCTGAAATAGCAATATTAGACATTTTCCGTCTAGCTCGTGGACAACATCGAACATGTACAAAAAGCCTAGAGATCACGCTGAATAAATTAAGAATTCAAGGATCATTATGCTTATCGAGTTAAAGTCTATGGATTGCATTGAACAAATGAAACATTCAAGGATCATATTGCTCATTGAGTTAAAGTTCATGGATCACGTTGAACAAATTAAAAATTTATAGACCATGTTGTATATTGGATTAAAACTCAAAATCATTTGCGTCAACTATATCTAAAAGCTTAAGTCTGTGCTGATTCATAAGCTGCTTGCAGGTCTGGTTTTTGGAATCCCGCTCGGCGCGAGAATCAGTGATGTAGAAGGTTTCGCAGTAGACAAATTGACGTTCTCCCCCGTCTACTGGCAAGTGCCCCTCATTACAGATTTTCCGACCAAAGGATCCTCTCCTGATCCATTCAAACAGGCAAATATCAATTCGGGTTGGCCCGGGAAAAGAGCGCTCTCCCTTTGGACCCTTTTCCAATAGGCCTTTGAATATCTATCTGCTTACTCTTCGGGCGGACTGGGCTTTGCCTTTGGAATCCTCAGAAAACCCGGCGGGCCGGACCAGTAGCCGCCACGGAGCCCCGTCTCGGTCGAACCGAATGTACCCCGGCGGTCAAACGACAAGATCCAGTGGCAACATGCCCAGCATATTCACTTTCTCCCCCATTAAAGAAAGAGACAAGCTTGCACAAGAACCCATGAAGACGTTAACAGTTGAAAAGAGTCGGGTTTCATAATGGTGTTTTTGCAGAGAATGTAGCTCCCTACCCGACACGGTCAACAAACGAATCACCTCCCCCGCCTCCGTCCTCGCCGACAACGTCGCCGTTTTTTGAATTCTCTGCTACGACCACGACCATCCTAAAACTCCCCCAAAACAATCCATTTCCATTTCGTCGGTCCAAAGCAGCTAATCTGATTTTGCTTCTTCGGCCTCCTTTTTTTTTTTTTTTTACCCTCATTTTTCAATAAGTCGCCATGGCGTAGGATCCCATCGAATTCGTCCTGATAAATGCTCATCATTCACACTTCATCTCAAGACCCACCTAATCAAAATTATATGTAACAATTTGTGGGTTTTTGTTCTGCACGCTAACTATATAAAAAGGATATATCCGACCATGGATAAGATATCGTGCTTTTGTTAATGTGAAGCCGATACTTGTTTACAGCATGGAAATGCAAAATAGCGTCTTTGACCACTGTGTCAGGCGGCTGTCTCGGAAAAAAAAGGTGGCTCTCTCGGAAGAATCCAGCGAATACTACTGCTGGACGAGGGGTTGACCTTTGACTTTCCCGCCCGGTTTCCCTCCCTCCCAAATACAAAAATATATATATTAAAAAAAAAAAAAAGAGAAAATCGCTCCCTCCCCGTCCCGTTTCTGCCACTGATAAGGAAACAGCGTTTCCCGCGGTGCCGCCATTGTAATTTCGCGCCGAGGGGCGAGGGCGAACCGGTAAATCCGCTCGGGGGCCCCGCCTTAGAAATAACACAAGTTGGCGAGCGAGTGACGGACATAATAATTCGGCCGAGACCCTCTCCCACGCGCGGCCCGGCTCGTGAGACGCAGAACGGTCGCGAACCCGGAGGCGTGCTGGCACGCGCGAGGGGGGCGTGGGGCGGGGGCGGGAGAACGTGATGTCCAGGATGTAAAAGGGGGTGGGGGGCTGCTGCATGTATATAATTCATAAATGACATCGTCTTTTCCTTTTGCTTTTTCTGTTTCTTATTTCTTATTTTCCTCCCCCTCCCTCCATCTTTTGCTTTCCCTTCCCTCTCATTTTCTCTCTCTATCTCTTCACTCTCTCTCTCTCCCCTTCTCTCACATCTTCTTGTTCTGATATCTGACCTAATCCTCTGATCTGTATCGGCACCACCACCCTCCATATCCAAAGAGAAGATCCCTCGAGATCTATTGGGCTCTCTCCGTCGTAGATCTGAACCAGTAGTGTGTGTGGACACAGCAGGCGAAACCCCTGAGTGTTTTTTTCCTATTTTTGCTGACCTTTCTACGCGGGGTAGCGCGCACATAGAGATCCTTGTGGAAGAAGGAAGATGACTCCGGCGAATTTGACGGGGCAGTTCGGGGACACCACCTACACCAAGGTGTTTGTGGGAGGGCTGGCTTGGGAGACGCAGAAGGACACCATGAAGAAGTACTTTGAACAGTTCGGGGAGATTCTGGAGGCCGTCGTCATCACTGATAAGCCACGGGCAGGTCCAAAGGATACGGCTTCGTATGTTCTTTCTCCTACTACTTCTTCTTCTTCACTATCTCTCCCTCTGTGTGCGCGCGTTATCGAGGGTCTAGATCTTGGAACAGTTGAAGCAGATGGAAAGATCCGGCCCTTGACCCTTCATACGGTATCGAAATTGATGGTTCCACGAGTCCTTTTGAGTTCCGGGATTGTCTGTTTACTTCTACATCTTCTCTTCTCTTTTTTCTCTTTTTATAAGGTTTTTGGTTTTTGCAGGTGACGTTTCGAGAGCCAGAAGCTGCGATGAGAGCGTGCGTGGATGCGTCGCCGGTGATAGATGGGAGGAGAGCTAACTGCAATCTTGCTTGCCTAGGCCTCCAAAGATCCAAACCCTCCACCCCCAAAACCGGTACATCTACACACATTAAGGGTTTCCGTCAGATCTAGCCAAAGTTTAATGAGGGTTTTCACTGTTGACTCACTTTTCTCCTTATTAAGGGTTTTTATGGTTGCTTCTAGTCCATGCTCTAGTGATCACGAATTTTCCATCTTTCTCCTTATTCTTTTGGGCTTCTTAGTAGTGCCAAAGCTTTTACTTCCGATATTTATTCAGAAGATACATTAAGAGGGTGGTTTTCTTTAGAGAAGGTGGGTGTTGTGTGAGGGGGGGGGGGGGGGGGGGGAGGGGGAGAAGGGGGGAGGGGGGGAAGGGGGGAAAAAGTGG
>JAGVVM010011536.1:0-13291 GCA_019149425.1 Psidium friedrichsthalianum
GTGGAAGATACTCGTGTACTCCAGATAACTCCAAGCTGCAGGACGAGCCTTTCTCTTAGGCCTTATGCCGCTTTTTTCTTGGACAGCCGTTTAATGTCTCGCGAGCCTGAGTCCTTACTTATAGATAAAGCAAATTTGCCGGTGCATCTCGGATTCGCAGGGTTGGATTGTGACGAGATTGCATATTTTTTTTTTTTCCTGGAAGCTTGTCGCGCATGGCACCGTAGCCGATACAAGACTTTCTTGATGATCGAAGTACCGTCTGTAATTTTGAGTCTCCGGTTTGTTTATCTATTGGGAGTTCGTGTCAGCAATATATTCGTTAACAAGTTATCAAGATTCAATGTCAGGTGACTTCCTAGCTTTTGGCCAAGACGTATATAGAGGCGGAGGAAGAAGCCTGTACTTATCAATATGATAAATAATTTGCAGCCGAACGCCAGGGAGCCCGGCTCGGGCTCAGAAGAGATCGGTAGAGCGCAGGCCTTACCTTTTGGTCGTGGGTTCGAGGCGACCCACGTTATGGCGCGTGTTTATGTCTTTTTGATGCACGGGCCGGTTTTTTGGTTTTGTCTTGTAATGTTTTATCTAATTTGTTCTTCGATGCTTTCCGGTCTTAGAGAAAGAGGGGGAAGAGGAGGGAGGGAAGGGGGAAGAAAGGAAAGGGGAAAGAGGGGGGGGGGGGGAGAGGAATAGGGGGGAAAGGGGAGGGAAAGGGAGGGAGAGAGGGCAAATAGGGGGGGAGAAAAGGGGGGGGGGGGGGGGGAGGAAAGGAAGGAGGAGGAGGGGGAGGGGGGGGGGGGAGGGGGGGGTGGGGGGGGGGGGGGGGGGAAAAAGGGGGGGGGGAGAGAAAGAAGAAAGGGGAGAGAAGGAGGGGAGGAAGAAGGGAGAGAAGGGAAGGAAAAAGAAGGAAGAGGGGGGAAGGGAAAGAAAAAGGGGAGGAGAGGGAGAAGGAGGAGAAGAGGGGAGGGAAGAGGGGGGAAAGGAGGAAGAGGAGGGAAAAGGGGGGAAGGGGGGGGAGAGGGGAGAAGGAGGGAGGGAGAGGGGAAGGAGAGGGGGGGAAGAGGGGGGGAGGAAGAAGGAGGGGGGGGAGGGGGGAGGGGGAGGGAAGGGGAGGAGGAGGAGGGGGGAAAGGGGGGGGGAGTCTTGACCTCCGCCCATAAAAAAAGGAAAAAATGGTGGACGTGAGGAATTGATTTATCCAATAGTGCTAGCGATTCTCCACCGATATTCGTCACGGTTCTGGAACATTATGTAAATTTCCATGAAGATTACGGTCGATTCATTTACCATTTGGCAAGTTTTTGATCATGAGTTACTACGGCGATCATTATCTATTTTCGTATGATTTATAAGATTGGGGTTTGTTCTTACCGGTATATAGAATTCACATGTGAAGTGGTCTATCTTTTCAATCGATTGGGTGGAGAAGTTATCCAATCGATCCTAAACTTATCATGATGGATATCAATTAGGTCATAAAGTTATTCCAACTTTACTCATTTAGTCTGAATTTTTAAGAGAAATCTCAATGTAGTCATTTTAGCTAATTTTTGCCGAAAACCTTGATTTGGGGCATGTTTAGTACGATTCCTGATCTAAAAAATAATTCTATTCAGAAAGGCAGATTTGTGGGCTTAGAATCATATGTTTTGAGATTCTGCTCTCTACTATGATTTTTAGATAATTAGAATGCATTTCGTACTGTAGAAAAAATTTTGTTCTCGATAGAACGTATTTGGTAACTGTATAACGAAGTTCTGTGTCGCCGGAACAATCATGTGGTTTAAATTCTTTTTTTAAAATTCTTCATCTTTTCACAAATCTTCTTTTAATTTTTTTAACTTTTTGAAAATTTGTTAAAGTTTTTTTCATTTTTAATTGCCGCCATCTTTACTTTTAATTTTTAATTTTATATTTGTTAATTTCCCACTTTAAAAAATTTTTTAACAATTTTATTTTTAATTTTAAAGCTTATTTTGTGAATTTGTGTTTTTAAGAAAAATCATTGCTAGTAAATTTTCAAATCTAATTTTAATATCTTTTTAAAGTGTTCATACCACGTTCCCGCGAAAGCTTAGTGGACTTAATCTTTTTAAAAAGCATTGAGAAAAGTCTTTTATTTTGGAAACCTACGCTTTTTTTTCTTCTTATTTTTGTTTCAAAGCTATTCTCATGAGCAGAGCAGAATCAGACGATCATTTGTTGTTACCGCACTATCTTTGATGGGTCATTTTTAATTCTAGAAAAACAGAATCAAGGAACAAAAAATATTACCACTGGGCCTTGGCAATCTGTTGGATGGCTAGAGACTGTCATGTCAACGATTTTCCGACAAAAGACTTATATCGAGATTTTGTGCAAATATTTACGATTGAAATTAGCAAAGTCGAAAAAGGTTTCAAAATCAGATCGATTCCTTACACTAAGTCTAGGATTGATTGAGTAATTTTTCCGAGCTCAGTTACAAGAAGGGAATAGAACACAAGGATATAACGTCAATCGATCGAGGGGGAAGTCTCCGATATTATGGGCGAAATAATTGCAATTGGCAAACCGTGCGCTCACTTTCGTTATCGAGTCAATTCGAATTGAACAATTAATAATTACGGGTGGTAGAAATCGATGGGTTTAATTAAAATATTATTTATCTGCTTCCTTTCCGCTACCAAAAATCCCCCAAAGCGCCCACGTGTGGGCGGGAGTGGCCAGCACTTGGAAAAGGCTTCGAATTCATCATCCTCCACCATCCTCCCTCTTTCTCTCTTATTTAACTCGCTAACAATGATGGCTTCTTGGAGATGTTTCCTAAATACGTGTAATCTTTCTCTGTCTTGCCGACAATTTTGCTAATCTCACCGCGAGCGACACCTTCTTTTCCCTGTGTCACGGTCAATCCTCGCGTCTCGTTTCCACTATTGAAGAAACATGACGGTCGACTAGTTAAGGCTATAGCTTCTTTCTTTTTCTTTTTCTTTTTTTTTTACCTAAGGAGCGAAAATAAACGGAAGATTTTTTTTTTTGAAAAATGATAGCATAAGGAAATGTGGCAATCGAAGCCCGCTCTAAAAAGACTAAGTGTGAAATATATGATAAATGGTGCAAATAAGGGATCTAAGGATGCAAATTAGGGATTTAAACATATTTGAATAATATGTAAAATATTATTGGATCATATCACTGTTTTAAAATTAAATTAGCCAGATGAGTTATGTAATATTTAGATATTGTAATGTTGATTATATATTTTTTTTGGCTCTTGCGTTGCACGAAATAAATTATATTATAAGTAAAATTGGCACAATTGAAATGCTTAGAAAGGAAAAAATAGAAAAGAAATGATGAAAATTATAGAAAATTCACATTTGAAAAGGAATATTGTAAAATTGTCAACATTAGCACCGATCGTGCCATGTACAAAGATGGTTTCCACGTCAAAGATTTTTTTTTTTTATCAAATTGGCAAGAAGCATTAATTGGCAAATCGTGAAAATGTTTAGAATGAAGACTGTGTTTTGTTCAGCTTTCCTAAGGAGTTTTAGATCCCCAAAACTCGTTGGAGAAAATCAGCATAATTAGAAGGTTTAGGAGTGAATGTGCTGCCATACAATAGGTTTAAGACTTTTCCAGTACCTTTTCTTAACACACGATGAATATAAGGCGAAATCAATTTAGAAAAAACTAATAATTTGAAATATAATCGAGATGAGTTCACAACAGTTATGTGCAAACTTCAGAAGAGATTCGAAAAAGTGCATAGCAGTTGATCTGAAGAAACTTGTGGCGACTCGATAGAGAATATTCATGAAACCATTACTACGATAAATTTTCTTTCAAGATTATTTCAGTGCAAATATTGTTTGCAAGTTTTTTGGTGTGAGCTGGTGATAGGTAAATTCATGGAGGAAAGAGTGAGATGGCATATGTAATCATTTTTTCGTTTCTTGCAAGACCCCTATCATACTATAAATGGAACGGATGAAACAGCTTCACGAGGGAAAGATTCCATTATAAGCAAGTGGATTATTGATCTTTTTCTTTTTTTTTCTTTTTGGTCAAAAGATTGTTGAATTAAGTAGCTGGATATCCCGTCGTCGTCGTACATGACTTGTCAACTAATGATTAAAATAATGAATCTCGGCAGACCAGCAACACTTATGTTATTCTATTGGCACATTCATTATATTATTTTATTTAACCACCATACTTTAGAATATATGGAGGGATTATAACCTAGGAAGCACAAACTCATGACTTGGCTGGGGTCATCCAATTGCAATTTTTGCAATTGGGATTCACCCACCCACTACTCTCTTTAAATCCTGTCCCCATTATTATTATTATTATTATTATTATTATTATTATTATTATTATTATTATTACTACGAGAAAAATCTTAAATTGATAAATTTGTGATAAATTTATTTCAAACTGATTTTTTGACTACAAAAAATCATAAACTGCTACACTTGAGATAAATTTAACTCAAGCTAATTTTTTATCGTAAAAAATCTCAAACTAATATACCTACAATAAAATTTATCATCCATAGTTTTCGTTAAACTTTATGGCAAATTGCTGAATTATATGACATGTGGCAATTGAATGATATATTGGTTTTGGATTTTTACTCTTCATTTCTCATAGGTGCACCAATTTAGATTTTTTTTTTTGTAGATTAACCAATTTAATGAAACTAATAGATGATAAACTCGCCATGGGTGTATTGATTTTGGGTTTTTCTTGGTCAAAAAAATTAGTTTGAGGAAAATTTATCACAGGTGTATCAGTTTGGATTTTTTGTGATATTAACTCTAATAATGACGACGACGACGACGACGACGACAACGACGATGATGATGATGAGGAGGAGGAGGAGGATGACGACGACGACGACGACGACGACGACGACGAAATTTTTTGCAAAACTTACCTCGAAGGTATCTAAATTTTAAAGTGCCCGTGTAATTTAATAAAGGACATCGAACGACCCTTACCATGAAAGAATCGCGAAGTATGAGGACATGATTCAAAAAGATTAACTAACAATGCGTACTTAGTAAATAGTTAGTCATGGAGGGTCTCAATCGAATTAGCGGAAAGAGTGGACTAATTGAAAAGGATATTATCGGAAGCGCTCCTATTGTGGCTTGATCAAAGGAGGATTTCGTCGATCTATTTCACTCATTTCTTTCTATCTAATTTACGGGATTATTGATATGACAAAGTTTTGTCCGATAATGCCATGGATGACGCAGTTAAATTAAGTACTATGTTGCCATTAGTCCCATGATGTGTACTTCTACTCCAATATTCGAGATCCTAAAATCATCTAATATACTCATAATAACATATTTCAGATTTAGTCATTAACAGATTTGGTCATTAACACAAAATTAAAGTAAATTAGTTTATTTACCTCACAAATTTGGAAATTACTCTATTTTCTAGCTAGATTGGTGAATTCCATAGAGAAAGAATGGAGACAACCTAGCAATCATGCTTTCTCGCAAGACCCCATAGCGGGGCAGTGCAATAAGCCAAAGGCATACTATAAACGGATTTAAACCTTCCAAACTGCTTCGTGGGGAAAAATTCTATCGGAAGCATGAGAATATCAGCTGGCGCGAATTCAATTTCTTTATGTTTTGCTTTTATATCAGCTAGATAGATATCCTGTTGTCATTGTACCTAACTTGTCAACTAATGATCAAGATTATAATCATTGCTAAGCCAGCAACACATTGATATTTCCAAAGGCATATATTATTACATTGAAACACTATACTCTAGAATATATGTTCAAATCATAACTAGGAAGCACAAACTTATGACCTAATTGGAGGAATCTCTAAAAGCTGGTTTGTTGGTACGTCCCAAGTTATGTTTTACACTTGTGTGGTCCATGCAACCGCAATTTTTGTAATTTAGATTTTGCCACCTACGACTCTCTTTAACCAAGAAAATGATGCTAGATCCAGCAAAATTCACCTACAAATTATCTAAGTCCTAAAATATCAATATGTTTGTATTTGTCCTAGAGAAGATGGAAATGAAAAAGAGAAAACATTTGGTTCTCTTGGCCTTCTTTGACATGTTCTTTTTAAGCTTGTGGTCATTCGACATATTCATGAGCACTGTTTGTTCAAAAATCCAAAATAAATTCGATTTATCAATCCATTTCACTAATATCTGGCTATAAAAATTATGTGATTATCCTAATGACGAAGGATTGTCCGATAGAGTGATGGATAATGTAGTTATTTATCACTCTATCCTGAAAAATTACCAAAAATGTCCTGAACCTATTGTATGAATGCCAATTCAATTTTAATTTTTTTTAATTTGATCAATTTAGTATCAAAATTTTTGACAATTTACCAATGTAACATTCCAACTACTTTTAACTAGAAATTTACTGACGCCTACATGTGACACCCTCAAGATGTCACACCACATGAGACCCTTGCTAAAGTGGACAATTTTTGTGCAATTTCTTTTTGAATTTCTGAATTTTTTATTTTTATTTTTCTTTTATTTCTTTCCTCTTTCTTTTTTAGTTTTTTTCTTGTTTCCCTCCACCGGTTTGTGTCCTTGCCGGCCCTAGATCTAGGTGAGGGCTCAAAGGACCTTGCTATGCCGCCCACTATGCTCTCATCGTCCTTGTCAAATAAAAATGAAAGAAAAAAGGAAAAAAAGAAAAGAAAAAATTGAGAAAAAGAAAAATAGAAAGGGTCAATTCCAACTGTATACCAGCTGTGTCACATAGGACTGGCGGCATCCAGTTCAGCAATGTTCAATCAAAATTGATCGAAATTTAAAAACTTTTGGAAATCATCCCTACTATCTCCACGTTAAATTTATTACTTTGTTGCCATCAGTTCCCATGATGTGTTCTTCTACTCATTCAAATATCATAATATTAATATATTCAAACAATTTTCTTTATCAAAAAAACTTAAGAAAAATTTCCATGGGAAGGGGGCCACAGCTCCACGGGTTGGCTCCCCCGCCACTACTTATTTGTTCACCTAAAGAAAATTTTGAAAAAGGAAAATGTTTTGAACTTTAAACAATTATAACAATTCCAAATGACTTATATATCAATATTTGGACAAAAAAAAAAAGGGTTTGACCTCTCATTAGAGTTTTTGAAACCTCATAAAGGTCGAATGTTAATCTGTATCATAAAAAATCCGGAAGAAAAATTACGTGGATACTTTATATCGAGATTGTGCATATTTCTTAAAAGTGACACCATCTAAATGCCCCAAAACTCTTTGGAAAAAAATTAGCACAATTGAAAGGTTTAGGAGTGAATATACTACCATACAATAGGTTTAAGACTATTTCGGTATATTTTCCCTACACGTGATGAATATAAGGCGAATTCAATTTAGAATTCTCTTGGTAGAAAAACTAATAATTTGAAATATAATTCAAGATGAGTTCACAACAATTGTCATGCCAAACTTAAGAAGAGATTTGAAAAAGGGCACAGCGGTTGATCTGAAGAATCTCGTAACGACTCAACAGAGAATATTCATGGAACCATCACTCCCAATAAATTTTCTTTCAAGATTATTTCGGTGCAAATATTTATTTTGCAAATTTTTCGGTGTGAGCAATGGATAGTTAAATTCATGGAGGAAAGAGTGAGATAACATATGTAATCATTTTTTGGTTTCTTGCGTGACCCCTGTCATCCGTCGGTACGCGAGCCAAAGCATACTATAAATGGAACGGATGAAAACAGTTTCACGAGGGAAAGATTCTATCATAAGCAAGTGGATTATTGATCTTTTTCATTTCTTTTTTTTTTTTGGGTCAAAAGATTGTTGAATTAAGTAGCTGGAAGTCGTTGTACATGACTTGCCAACTAATGATTAAGATAATAAATCTCGGCAGACCAGCAACACTTATTTTATTCTATTGGCATATTCATATATTATTTTATTTAACCACCATACTTTAGAATATATGGAGGGATTATAACCTAGGAAGCACAAACTCATGACTTGGCTGGGGTCATCCAACTGCAATTTTTGTAATTGGGATTTACCCACCTACTGCCCTCTTTGCCCCCCATAATAATAATAATAATAATAATAATAATAATAATAATGCCGCGAAAATCTTCAATCAGTAAACTTGTGACAAATTTACCTTAAACTGATTTTTTTGACTACAAAAATCATAAACTGGAAAGTTTGTGACAAATTTACCTCAAACTAACTTTTTGACCACAAAAAATCTCAAACTGATATACTTGCGATAAATTTATTATTTTTATTAAATTTTACTGTCAAATTGTTGAGTTATATGATATGTGGCAGTTGAATGATATACCGGTTTGAGATTTTTACTCTCCATTTGTCACAAATGTACCAATTTGAGGTTTCTTTTTGTAGTATTAATCTAATTTAATGGAAACTAATGGATGATAAATTTTTTATAGGTGTATTAGTTCGAGGTTTTTGGTGGTCAAAAAATTAGTTTGGGGTAAATTTATTACGGGTGTATTAGTTTGGATTTTTTGTGGTATTAACTCTAATAATAATAATAATAATAATAATAATAATAAGGATGATGATGATGACGGCGACGACAATTATTTTTGCAAAATTTACCTCGAAGGTATCTAAATTCTAAAGTGCCAGTGTAAATTAATAAAGGACATCACATCACCCTTACTATGAAAGAATCGTGAATTATGAGGACATGATTCAAAAAGATTAACTGCCAATGCGTACTTAGTAAATAGTTAGTCGTGGAGGGTTTCACTCGAATTAGCGGAAAGAGCGGACTAATTAAAAAGGATATTACCGGAAGTGCTCCTATTGTGGCTTGATCAAAAGAGGATTTCGTCGATCTATTTCACTCATTTTTGCTATCTAATTTACGGGATTATTGACATGACAAAGTTTTGTCCGATAATGCCGTGGATAACTCAGTCAAATTCAGTACTATGTTGCCATTAGTCCCATCATGTGTACTTCTACTCCAATATTTGAGAGTATAAAATCATATAATATACTCATAATAACATATTTCAGATTTAGTCATTAACACAAAATTAAAGTAAATTAGTTTATTTACCTCACAAGTTTGGAAATTACTCTATTTTCTAGCTAGATTGGTGAATTCCATAGAGAAAGAATGGAGACAACCTAAGCAATCATGCTTTCTCACAAGACCCTATAGCGGGGCAGCGCAACAAGCCAAAGGCATACTATAAACGGATTTAAACCTTCCAAACAGTTTCGTGGGGGAAAAATTCTATCGAAGAATGAGGATATCAGCTGTCGCGAATTCAACCTCTTTGTGTTTTGCTTTTAAATCAGCTAGATAGATATCCCGTCGTCAGCGTACCTAACTTGTCAGCTAATGATCAAGACAATAATCATTGCTAGACTAGCAACACATATATATTTCCAAAGGCATATACTATTATATCGAAACACTATACTTTAGAATATATGTTGAAATCATTACCTAGGAAGCACAAACTTATGACCTAATTGGAGGAATCTCTAAAAGCTGGTTTGTGGGTTACGTCCCAAGTTATGTTTCGCACTTGCGAGGTCCATGCAACGGCAATTTTTGTAATTAAGATTTTGCCACCACTACTTTCTTTAACCAAGAAAATGATGCTAGATCCAGCAAAAGTCGCCTACAAATTATTGAAGTCCCAAAATATCAAATATGTTGTATTGTCCTAGAGAAGATGGAAATAAAAAAGAAAAAACATTTGGTTCTCTTGACCTTCTTTTGACATATTCATTAAGCTTGTGGTCATTTGACATATTCATGAGCACTGTTTGATCAAAAATCCAAAAATAATTCGATTTATCGATCCATTTCACTAATATTGGCTATAAAAATTACATGGTTAAGGATTGTTCGATAGGATGATGGACATGTTGTTTTTCTATCACTCTCTCCGAAAAAATTATCAAAAAGGTCATAAACATATTGTATGGACGCCAATTCATCTTAAACTTTTAAATTTGGTCATTTAGTGTTATTTTTCCCTGTTTCTTATTTTCCCCTTTTTTTTTTTCGTTTTTTTTATTTCCCTTTATCGGTTTGTGTCCCTCGCCTGGCCTAGATCTAGGCGAGGGCTCAAGGGACCTCGCTATGCTTGGCGAGGGCTTCGGATGTGGTCACTATGCTCTCATTGGTCCTCGGTCAAATAAAAATGAAAGTAAAAAAGGAAAAAGAAAAGAAAAAATGAGAAGAAGAAGAAGAAGAAGAAGAAGAAGAAGAAGAAGAAGAAGAAGAAGGAGGAGGAGGAGGAGTCAATTCCAACCGTATGCCGGCCGTGTCATATAGAACGGGTGGCGTCCACGTCAGTAATTTCGATCAAAATTTAAAACTTTTTTGGCAATTATCCCCACTTTCTCCAGGTTAAATTTATTACTTTGTTGCCATCCGTTCCCATGATGTGTTCTTCTACTCAATCAATATCATAATATTAATATATTCAAAGATTTTTCCTTATCAGAAAAACTTAAGAAAATCTTCCATGGGAAGGGGGCCACAGCTCCATGGGTTGGCTCCCCCGCCACCACTTATTTGTTCACCTAAAGAGGAATTTGAAAAAGGAAAATGTTTTGAACTTTAAACAATTATAACAAATCCAAATGATTTATATATCAAAATTTGTGCATCTCAAAGGGTTTGGCCTTTCGACCCAAAAACAAGGGTTTGGCCTCTTATTAGAGTTTTCGAAACCTCATAAAGGTCAAATTTTAATCTGTATCATAAAAAATCTGGAAGAAAAATTATATGGATACTTTATATCGAGATTGTGCATAATTCTTAAAAATCACACCATATGAAGTGACTATTTCGTTTTAGCAAAAAAAAAAAAGAAGGAAAAAGGAAAAAAAATTACATCTAGGAATAGGATGTCGAGACTCTTAGGGTATTCAAATTATTCCCACCAGGGTCGCAATCTCGACATTCTCCACACCAATAATCATCAAATACACACAGATCTGTACTCTTAGATGTTATCTTAACTCTTATTTTAGTAAGAGAAGAAAATATTACACTCTTATCTCTCGCAAAGAGTTGTGAATTCTTCTTTAGTCTCCCACACACATTATCCATCTTCCTCGCCCCCTACTTCTCAAACTAAGTTTAAGACAACGTGCAAATGCAACGGTTCAAAGCCATGCATCGAGCTTAGGAAGGACACTTATCACTTAAGCAAACTTTTCGGGGATTTGCTATTGCTATCATACTCGAATGAGCCAATGACTATGAGGGGGCTAAAAAAAGGAAGGGCGTACTCTCTTTAAAGCTGGGACTCGGATATGTGAAGCTTTTAGGCACATGCCCTCACTTGATGATAGGATTGCTTTCTCATGTGGAAAGTTTTGAAAGTTAGAGAGAGTTTGGCATGATGGGTTCTGAATTTTCCCAGCAAGTCACATGGGGTGCCTAAGAGAGAGAGAGAGAGAAGAATTGGATTCGTGGAATGGGTCGGGGAAGAACTTTTTGACAAAGTGATCATCTTTGTTGCCTTTGCCCTGCCCATTACTTGGATCAATCTATGCAAATCTCCCACCTACCCAGCGTGCACCATCTACCATACAGAACAAAAATACAATTCAGTCATAAATATTCAATTTGATTAATTTTTTCATAAATCTTTTGACAATTTGTCAATTCACTAACTAACTTTTTCAATTGTGCCAATTTAGTTTTAAATATTTTGACGATTTGTTGATTTAGTCCCAAACCTTTTAATGAATTACCAATGTAATCCTTGTAGCGAATTTTGGCCAGAAATCACTGACGTGACGGTCCAATTAGAGCCAAGCGTCCTAAATAGCACAGTTGACGCTGATATGGATATATATATATATATATATATATATATATATATATGTATTACTTCTCTTCACAGCATCAGTGGGATGGACAAGGTCCTGGGAAGAGGGCGTCGCGAGCCCTCGTCCAAGCCCTCGCGGGCCACAACGAGGTGTCACGGCTCTTACTCGCCCTTACTATAGCTGGGGAGGGCTACGACCCTAGCTTATGGCTAGGGAGGGCTTCGTAGCCCTCATCCAGTGGCTAGTGACCCTGATGATTATGTTAGTACTGATCATGTGACGTAGGACGATAGGTGATGAGTGGATTTTCACGTCAACAATTTTCAATTGAAAATTAGCCGAAAGGACCACGTTGGTAATTTCTTAAAAGGTTTAGGATTAAGTGCATAAATCGTCAAAAGAGTAGAACTAAATTAAAATAATTGAAAAGCTTAGGATTGATTTAAAAAATTGTGAAAAGGTGTTCAAGATTAAATTGACCAAATTGAAATGTTTATTACTAAATTGAGACAACTGCAATAAATTTATAACTTCCTTTGTTAATTTTTCCAAAAAACAAATGGGTCATCTAGGTATACACTACCTAAAGTACTTCTCACATGTTCTTATAGTCGACAATGATAGGGGTGAATGGTTCTAGGTTTCTTTTGAGAACTTGAAACCTACCGGTCGGAATCGGTTCTCCATTTTTTTGAACTTGTAACCTACTATAAATACCCTAAAATATGGAACTCACCTTGGCACAAGTTCCACAGTGTATCCAACTTTCACTTATATTATTAATGAACGATTGTGGTAAATTTTCATTTCAATGACCACTATTTGTTGCTATAATCCATTAATCGTAACTCATATTTAGACATAAAAAAATATGAAACATTAACAAAATAAAAGTTTTAGTCATGAATATCATCGAAAATGGAAGTTTAGACTAGTGGTTCAATATTAGCTATTCATCATTGGACGCTGTGGAATACCGCATCATCATGCGAAGATATAGAACAAAAAAAACATAAAGACTTGTTCCATGTTCTACATTCTAGCTCTTGGAACATAGAATTTACCCATCGAAATGGATTCATCTATTTTTGGAATTGGAACCTATCATGTATATCTTGAGACCAGAAATCGACCTTGTTTCCACTGATTTAGTTCTCTGGTTCCACCTTGGAACCATGCTCACCCTAGACAATGAGATAGACTATTGAGTTGGTTAAGATTCGCGGCACGGTTGTAAATTTGCGTCACGATTTAGAGTGTATTTTAGCTCTCTCCAAGGGACTTTGAGTCTCTAAAGCCCATTGAAAAAAAAATCAAGGTGTTTGCCAAAAAATTATTGAGCCGATTTGGAATTTGCTAGCATTGGTAAAGCTGAAAGCCTAATGTAAGTCCCATAGATAAATGAAATATTTTCCCAAATTACCCCCACAAATAATTCCATACTT
>JAGVVM010011537.1:0-12968 GCA_019149425.1 Psidium friedrichsthalianum
GCCTAGGACGGATGTTAGACCAAGTTTTCCCAAAGCAAGGATTTTACGATCGGGATTGACGAAGTTCACCACCAAGCTTACAGAATATCACACCTGAGGAGATAGGACTTTGGATCGGGTGAGAAACTCACCATCAAGGGCCGGAGAAAGGGGGGGAGGGAGAGAAGGGGGGAGGAGGGCCACAAAATATCACCAGCCAAGGATACATTGCTTCTTTGGCTCACCACGCAGGAAGAATCCAACTTTCAAGGATACAAATGCCAAAAAGGCTAGATAAGAAATTTTTTTTTTTTTGGGGGGTTGTTTTTTTTTTCACACAAAAGCAAATCTCATATATCTTCATTCAACAACGTTTGCCTTACATTTGAGAATTCGCCTTTTTCTTTTTATAGAAGGACTATGACATAGGAAATAACAAACATTAAAGTGACATGGAAGTACCCGACACTGACATGGGAACTAGAAACACAATAGAGACCCCAAAAACTAGAAAATGCATTAAACCACTTAGAGACTTGAACTTTGACTCTGGAAACCTACAACATATTTTAGCTTTTCGGGATGAGTTCTTCCACCCCTTTGTAACGCATCACCTTGCGCTAATATCTCAATGAAGAGCGAGAGACTGATCACGTTAGATAAAATTTGCTGCCCAATGTTGCTGTCTTGGACGCCGAACCCATCTCCGAACTGGTAAAGCATATGCGCAGCAACGAGCAGCATTGACGGTGACAACGGTGAAGGGTCGGAGAAATGATGTCTCAGTAGTGTCGAAACAATTAGCATTAGTGCTTTCCATGCTTGGTTTATCAATACTTGATGTGCTTCCGAGCGCCGTCTCTGCTGCATGAATTTCTCGCATGTAACACACTACTGATGATAGAGCATCTCATCTCTCTATTTCATCCTAATCGAACAAATGAATCAATTTAATGATTCAACGAGATTTGATCTCGTTGATTCAATCATGCCGTATGTCAGTGTCAGTACAAAATTTTTCTGCAAGCTAAGAATTTGTAAGTCAGAAGATTGATAATTACTTTGGATGTCCTTAAGTCGTTGCAAAGTCGAATTATCATGGACACATTGTAAATGAGATCCTTGTTTCTCTCCAGCAAATCTGCTACATCCTCCAATTTCACATGTCCCACAGAGAAATAAGCATGAGACAAGAGCAGTGGTCCTGAATGATGATGTCCCATGCATTGCTCAGATACTCTTCCAAAGAGGGCGCGTGGCCCAAATGGTCCCACTTTGCTTCAGTAAGTTGTGCCTTTGCAAAAATCTGCCCACTGTGGAATATAGGGAAAAACAATTAATCAAAGATGATTAATTATGTAAGGACATAAAATTAATTCGGATGACTTATCCACAAGCTTTTTGCTTACGGCTTTGGTGAGATGTGGCAGCACTCGTTGCCAATCTTCGTCCTCGCCAATATCATAAGTGATCTCGTGCGTAACGTCACGAAGCGCTTGGAAACAGACCTTCATGCACTCGGGAAGCTATTGAATCTGCTCCGAGTCCCACGTAGAAGAATTGAATTTTCACGGTTAGCGAAGATGAACTGAACAAATATGAACCACCCATCAATGGCCCAGCTGGTTTGCGCTCTGGTCCTTTCACGAGAGGTCCTGGGTTCGAACCTCGCTAGGTGCCGGTGATTTAAACGAAGGGTCGTGGCGGTGAGATGCTGCGCTAGCCCTCCCGGATATTAGTCGAGGTGCGCAATCCGCATATACGGATACTGGCCCGGACACCTTCGATACAAAAAAAAAAAGAAGAACAAATATCAAAGGAAGAGATTGGGAGGAATCGCGGCGAACCTGATGATGGCGCCGGTGAAGCACTCTAGCTCCTCCAACGAGCCATAAATGTCGTAGACAGCGTCGATCGCCAGTATCAAGACGACCACTTTGGTGAGAGATTTTCGGAGAGAGCTGAATTGTGGTTCCTGGGCGAGTCCGAGGGCATACCAAAAACTCTCGACTGGCCGATCCCTCGTGAAATCCACGCGTTCGATAAGTCCCAGATCCCTCCACCACCTGAAGTTACCAAAGCAGCTACTCAAAATAAAAATCTATAAAAATCACATCATGTCTGGTACAGATAACTTCAACACAGGCACGTTCCCAGGATGAATTTAGACCATATATATCATCAGTAAGTTGTCGTGTTCAATCTTGACATGAATCGAAGATGACATCCTTTAAAAGAATAATGATCTCGGTTGAATAAGTTCGCTACACTTTCTACATAATTATGAATGCTTTCAAAGTTACCTGCATATGTCTATAAGATCTCTCTGGTGTGTGGCTTGGACTGTGTTGAAATTGAGCTTGGCAAGCTCCGGCAGATTACTTTGCTTGTCCTCCTGTTGCTCGTATAAGTCGATTTGCCATTTGATGTCGAACCACTGGACCCTCCAGTGCATCGGAAGGCTCCAAAGCGTGGATGGCGCGTTTGGAGAGCTGGCCGCGCAAACCGGAGACTCTCTCGCGGAGAATCCCACTTGAGAAGGCTTTCGCTTCATCCAAAATGTTTTCGCCTTCCAAAGCCAGATGTGATCCCTCAAGAAGCTCTATCATAGCTTCAACATCTTCACAGTTGCTTCCATTCAATTTGTTCCTGTTGAGGCTGATGTCTTGTATCCTGTTATCCAGAGATTATGAGGCTGTTCCGAAAGGCCCCTGACGACTGGACAGCACGGGGGTCCCGCTCCCCGGTGAGCGGGCGGGGGTTCGGGGGGGCCGCCCCGACCGGGGTCGCGGGGGCAGCGCCCCCGAGCAGCCAAAGACGTTTTATGTTCGGTCATATAATGATTTATATGGGAAAGTTAAATATTTTAGGCTATGTGGGCAATTTTGTAAATTTGTGCCATGTAGGGTTTCGCTATATATATATTGAGGGTGAAACTGGTTGTAAACACTTTTTCCATGATAGTGAAACAGATCTCATCTCCCGTGGACGTAGGCAGGCGGAACCTCTCCGTTGCCGAACCACGTAAATTCGTGTGTTGTGCAAATTTCCATTACTTTCTGCATCGTTGATAGGATCGAATTCAGATATTCGACACAGAGATCTATTAGAAGCCACGGTCCTTTCACTTTGAGAGTGCATTCCTCGTTCCCGAAACCCTGTACAATTTCAGGATGAATCTCGTGTAGATGACGATGCCAAAGAGAATGTAAGATGGAGTAGACAAACGTTACAATTTGATCAATCATTGTAAGGTATCGTTGGCAGAAATGGAATGTCAACTGCTGTCCCGAGACACCCATGTATGTTGTGTTACGGGTATGGCAAGTATAATGGTATCCATGTTGAAGGTCAGTTGTCCAGATTTTCTTCCTGAGATCCAGACCTTGAAATACCCAAGATTTGTTGCCTCGATTTGTCTATTCATGCAAGCATTTTTCAATGTTTGAGTCCCAGGAAATTGAAGAGCGGCTGGAATCCCAATCTCTCAAACATGCCGCTACGATGGATCGCGCTAAGAGGTCGAACACCGACCGGCTTAAATTTTAAACTGCACATTCACGAGAATGCTTTGACCTCGTTTTTCAGTAGTTGTCCTCGTGAAACAGGTCGGGCCGGTAGTTGAAAACGTGATTGGACTTGCTATTATTGAACCGGGAAGACAAGGCTTTACGAGAGCGCCGCCTGAATAATTTATTCAATCAATATATGTCACTGATTTACTGGGAGGGTTGGTGGGTGAGCGTGTGACGTTTTCCTACTCCATCTTACATTCTCTTTGGCATTGCCATCTACACGAGATTCACCCTAAAATTGTACAGGGTTTCGGGAACGAGGAAATGCACCCTCAAAGTGAAAGGACCGTGGCTTCCAATAGATCTCTGATACTCTTTGATTGCCTCTAACTTATAAATATACTGCCAAAGCAAAGTTAAAAAGAGGGGAACAGATCTAGGCATGCCCATGGTTCGGAAACCGCTAGTTCCAATTCATGAATCGGCGGTTTCGGTTCCAAATTTAGAGGAATTGAAGGCTCCGGGCCGATTCGAAACCGCCGGTTGTTTCAAATCGGTTTCGTTTTTTTTTTTTTTCAAAAGGTTTTGAGTTTAAAAATTAAATCGTGATAATTCGTAATAAATTGTAATCAAATTATCAAATAATGAATTATGAAATAGAAGAAAATAATAAATTATGAAATTATGAAATAATGTATTATCAAATAAAAATTACCATATCCCGTTCCATGACATACATGTGTGTGAATATGCTCTGCTCGGGACGGTAATTGACATTCCACTTCTGCCAACGATACCTTACAATGATTGATCAAATTGACAACCTCCATTCCGACGCAGACTCGGAGATTAATATCTCCACGTTTGACTAAGAAAAGTAGAAACAAATTCCACAGATCGCTCTCATTTCTCCGAATTACTCATTTGCCCCACATGGAGCAAAGATCAGATCATGCCTCAATACGCACCGCATCTTCCGGCGGGGGAGGGACGGGTAGGTGGCCTTTCTCCTGCAAGCTCTTGACGGTTTCGTACAGGCACTGCTTCACCGGGGTGAACTCGAGCCCCAGGTCCCTCAGCTTCTGGTTGGAGAATTTGTACGGTTTTGCTCTTGGATTCACCTCATCAGAGCACCTGCACGTAGGGGCCATTAGAAAACCTCAGTTGAAAGCGAACCAGCCCTGTCCTCAAACACAATACAAGGATGCAGCAGACAAATAATCAATTGAAGCGACTCCATACGTCCGAGATTGATGCGAGATTGTCCACCAACATGTGGTGTCTCATAAGGGGCAGAAAAGAGAAATGGTCGATCAAAGCTATTCGAGTCCAAAGCATTCAATGGAACTATGGTCTGCGCAAGCTTTCCATGGTTAGATGGAAGAAGCAAGACGTTGACAAGCCAGGATGGGTGAAGATCCACAGAAGGGCCCGATTCAGACACGGATTGGGTTGGGGAGTTAGGTGAGGACACTCCTCCTCCACACGATACATTTCTGGTCGCGCATCTATGTCTCATTCTTCATCTTTTCTGTCGTGAAGTCAAAGGGTCGGTACGCCAACTGCCCCACCATACCTTAAAAGTTCAAATAATAATAATAATAATAATAATAATAATGGCGGCTTTAGGACAATAATGGGCCGTCCTTTCCCTTTCTCAAATCTCAATTTTTCCGACTTTTGTTTTTCCGTTTCTTTCTTCCTTTTTTTTTTTAAGTTTTAATAAGGATGACGGGTTTGCGTCATGAAGCTCTCAGTGGAATTTTTCTTAATTTCCTCCCTGCTGTTGCCCTCACCAACTACATATATGTGGCTAGACAGAGAGGGAGAGATGTGACACCTGGCAAATGGAAGTCGGTCCAATTTCCGTTCGTATTATGTGCAAAAACGTGCAAAATCGACACTTGGAATGCGTCATCTTGAATCATTCTAAGAACTTTTCGTTCACCCATTGTATCAAATATCATCTTCACGACAGTAATCAATCTCAGGACTAGCTAAGTTTTAGCAATCTCTTATCAAAATGCTTGTTGCGGGTCGTAGTCAAAGCATCGAGACTATAAGTGAAAAGTCCATCAAGGATTCAAAGACTACTTACTTGGTCGGGAAGGGGTACTCGGGGAAGATCTTGGAGAGGATTTCCACCACGTCGCCGCGGTGGAGGACGCTCTCGGCGCACAAATAGCGGCCCGAGGCGGATGCGTTCTCGAAGACGAGGATGTGAGCGAGGGCGACGTCCTTGACGTGCACGTACGCTTGGACCGAGTTGGCGTACGTCTTGGCCGACCCGGTCAGGTACTTGAGGATGTGGATGATGCTCGCGTTGACCGTCGACTGGAGCAAAGGCCCCAGCACGAGCACGGGGTTGACCACCACGAGGTCGACCCCTCTCTCCTTCGCCTCCGCACAAGCTGCCTGCTCCGCCACCGCCTTCCCGTAGCAATACCAGTTCTGCGGGATGAAAGGGACTTAGTAAATGTGGATAAATGCTGGACACGTGACTAGGTCTTCGGTCAACGATGGTTTAAGTGACGCGAGCATTAAGGAGAATAATCAAATATGACCTTAGTACTCTTGCAAAATTCGAGGTCGCTCCAGCAGGACTCATCCACCACGACGTCCGGACCCCGGTTCGGGTCCATGGTGACTGCGCCGATGGAGGAGGTGAACACCACTCGCCGGACCTTGGCCTCCGCCGCCGCAACAATCACGTTTTTCGTCCCGATCACCGCCGGCTCCACCATTTGTTCCTTCGCATTCGAACAGTAAACAGATTTGAGACCATGGAGACGTTATAAATGCAGTGAAAAATGCCGGCCGGTCTTTCTTTCACGACGTATCTATGCATTGTGCCGTGGTCGACATCGCTCTATGATTGAGGGGTGGAGAAAGATGCCGGTCTTTCTTTTAAGTGGGGACCACCTCAAACACGCGCCAGCCCAGATTAGGTTTGATGTCGTTTTTGACGTTTGATCCAGTTTCCACATGGTTGGGTTGGTGGAGGAGGAGAGAGAACAACAAAAGAAAGATTAAATCTTTACGTTTATTCTATTTCGCCTCTAATGATACCTCCCCAGATCGGCACGAATAATGGCCTGAAAACCTTTCAAGGCATGCGCAATCGTTAGGTGCAACACGTGTCATCCACGATTGCAAAAAGAAATGCCATTTGCAGACAAATTCCGTCAGCTCACGGTCACACATTCTCGTAAACTGGAACGGATTTCCAAAGCATGTCTCGGCCGTCTGTCCCTCACTCCCAACTCTGCAGAAACTAGGGGGCCAGAACCAGAAGTAGGACTAGCTAAGAGAGGAAGATGGAGAGAGACGATTTGGGACTCACGGGATCATCGGTGACCGGAGAGGCGGTGTGGAAGACGCCGTCGCACCCCATGATGGCTTCCCTCAAGCTCTCGTAGTCCATCAGATCACCCTTGTGCAGCGTCAATCTCTCGCTGGCCCCTTCCAGCTCTCTCAGATGCGCATTCTTCGGATCGTCTGCACATAACATCAACTATTATCGCCAGCAAAAGCCGCAACGCCGATTGATTCTATCTGACATATCAACCGCATCGAATTTGCTTTTCCTTTTCTTTTATCTACCTGGGTTCCTGAGGGTTCCTCGCACCGCATAGCCTCTCTCGAGGAGCAGCTTGACCATCCAAGAGGCGATGAAGCCGGCGGCGCCGGTGACGCAGATGGTCTGGCCGGAACCGGGGAGTGTGTCGACAGGCATGGTGGGCTTTCCGGGGTGGGGAGAGTGGGGCTCAGGGGGGGATGGAAGATGCTTCCTTTTGAGGGGCGGCGGCTGGAGAGGGGAGAGATGAGGAGGAGGGGCTCTCTCTTGTTTGGCTTGAGAAGGAAAGGAAGGACTTTGTGGGATGGCTTGATTCGAAGTTGCGAAGCACTCCCACGTAATTTATAAGGGAAGAAATAATGCTCACCAAGACTCACCAACCCCACGAAATGACTGACGCACACCCCAAAAAAAAACTCTCTATTTGCCATGATCAAAAGATGAGATTGTTGCGTCTGGACTTCCCACCGACCAGGAATTCCAACGACCCCGTATTTGTGGGTTTGGGCTGGAGCCCTACTGGCCACCGGCCGGCGAGTGGCAAGCTCCGCTAGCACAAACCCTTAAAAAAAAAAAAAAGAAGCAAAAAAATTAGTAAAAAATATAAAATAATGAAAATTTTTTAAAATACTAAATTGTGATTAAAAATTACTACGTCAACGCCGGTCGGCCAAATGAACTAAATTGTGCACAATTATGAAAGGCTTATGACTCAATCGATAAAAAAAAATTTATAATTAAATTGACACAATTTTAATTAGATTTAAGATTTTTTTTTCATTCTCTCCGTTTGGTACCCTTCCGACACTTGTTAGCATGGAAAGAAAAGCCCTTCTTGGGACGTGTGCGTAAGCAATTAAGGCCCTTCGTGGATTTATCCAACGAGTACATATGGAAGAAAAGCCCTTTGGAAATTTGCCGGACATAGATTATTGAGTATATATAAGGAAAGCAACTCAGATGCCTTTTGGAGGGATGTCTTTATATCATATCCTATTCATTATTTCGTTAAAACTGATATCGATATAATAATTATTGACTTGTATCATCCAAAGGCTCTTTTCTAGAGCCGACGCAGCGGCTGTGCGACTACACGGTGGGGCCGTCGAGTCAAAGCTTGAGGGACGGCCGCCAGGAGTTATCGCAAAATTATATTGATAGATGATTTTAATGTTTAGGATAATGATTTATAACCATGATAGGTTTCAAAAGATGGAATGCCGAGACTTCCTCAATTCACATGGTCCAAACTCAGTTTTGTACATTTCCTTTGGTTCACAAACACAGCCCATAAGTCCTAGCCAGATGATGCAGTTAGCCATTGGTTTGGAATCAAATGGCAAGTCTTTCATTTGGGTCATTAGGCTGCCGCTCGATTTCGACATTAAAGGTCAGCTGCGACCCGAGGGGTTGCCTCCAGGGTTTAAGGACCGAATGACGAAAGTAAGCAAGGCTTACTGGTGCGGAATTGGGCGTCACAATTGGAGATCCTCTCGCACGGCTCAACGACGGCATTTCGGTGCTAATTAAAACTTACTAGCATGGAAAGAAAAAGTTGTATTTTTGTCACACAACATTACGATTATGCTAAGAATATTTTCCAGCTATCACTAGTTGTGTAGTAGTACATATAGTGGTAGCGTATCCCTGTAGATGGAAAAGGTAAAGATTTCGCTTGAGTTTTTTCAGTTTTTGGGGCCAAATAGATTTGATTGGATTCATATGCTACACAAAGAAAGTCATTGCTTGTCAAATGATAAGAACAAAACTAGAAAATCGAGCCACTTGGCACATGTTAATCCGCTAGAGAAGTTGCTCGCCGCCATAATGGCGACTGGGCGTGGCAAAGAGGCGGATGGGGCGTGGTGGAGAGGGAATGGCTTGAGTGTGCAATTTATGATGATATGAATAAGAGAAATCATATCCGGCTCTATCCTACCCTCCTTCCTAAGATAATTTTATCCCTTTATGTCCCATCTATATCTGCCTTTCTCCTGTTCTAGACAATGACCAAACATAAGATAGGATAAAATATATCCTACAACAAGTTTTATCCGAACGACCGAACAACCAAACGTTGCCAAAATGTTGCCATTTTCCTAAATGTCACTTAGGAACAAATACATAGTCCCTCTGTCCAGGTTCTAATTAGGGGGTATGTCCTTTCTGTTCCGAAATCCGATGGATTCGTCATTGGTTTCCAAAAGGAACATTTAAGCAAATCTTTGGCAAGCCCAAAATAGGGTAAACCTACTCAGAATTGAAAAAGAAGCAAGGACAAGAAACTTCCACGTAACAACAGAATGGTCAATTATCGAGATGACATAACTTTGATTGGTGAAATGACGTTACCAGCGCGTGTTTCCTTTTCTTTTTTTTGGTCTGAGCACGTATTTCCTTTGATTGGTTTGCAAATGACTGTCCCAGGCCCCCCCAATATCCTGAAATTTATATTTAATAAAAATATTATCCAAAAAGTCCTAAACATATCACACTTTCGCCAATTCGAATTTAGACATCGTAAAACTACCAATCGAATCCTAAATTTTTTGATAATTTGTCAATTTGTAAGCACAATTAAATGTTTGAGATTAAATTGGACAAAGTGCTATAGATTAGAGTTTTCTAATAAAATTGAGATCGTCGGCCTCGGGCGGGCGAGATTGGTCCTTGTTGGGATCTTTTTTTTTTAAAGGTATTATTTTATTTTATTTTCTCTTTTCTCTTTTTTCTGGCAGCCCGGCTAACAGGGAAGGGAGGAGAAAGAGGAAGAAAAAAAAAGAAAAGGGACAAGAGAAAATAAAATAAAAATAAAAATAATATCTTTTAAAAATTAAAAAAATTCACCAAATATGTATTGCATAAAAATATTTTAGCAATATCATTTATTTGATCAAATTACAAAAATCAAGTATTGTACGATTTGGTTAAATATAGTAATATTTGAAAGTTACGGGTTAAGTATGAGTGATTAAATTTGTAACATATAAAAATGGATGTCAAAATGGGTTAAATAGATTAATATAGATTGGATCACATTCGTCCATAATCAATCCATCCATTTTATATTTTTAATGAAGCGAGAAAAAAAAAAGTTCATAAAAACTTCAACATAGATTTGTCCGGACAAAAAGAGAACTGACAGATTCGGCGGGGGGAAACTTCAGTGCACAGAACGTGCACATTCGTAATAATTAATTGTCGTTGGGGGGAAGAGATTATCATGGTGGGTTCCACGAGTCAGATCAGCATTTTAATTTGTAAGTGAAGTTTCCATGATTTTGTTGGTGAAGGGGAAGACATGGCACTTCATCAAACCGAGTGATGGGCAAGAGGGCCGTCAGCGTGAGGTCACCACCGTTCAACAACATGAAAAATATAAGTTATCGCATTTTTGTCGATTCAATTTTAAATATTTTTATTTTACCAATGCATTCCTAAATATTTTGATGATTTATCAACTCAATTCTTTTGATTGAAAATTATTCACCTAAACATTACTCGTCTTACATGACATGACTAGTGATGGATATTTTTTTTATTTAATTGAAATTTTTCTTTTTTTTTTTTCTTGTTTTTCTCTTTTCATTTTGCATATGAATGCCACCAATGCGAAGCCTTGCCTAGATTAAGCGAGGGCCGCCCCTGGGCAAGGCCAATGTGGCCTTGTTGGCCTATGGCAATGGCACAAAAGCCCTCGCACTTGGCTGGCGAGGTCGTAAATGCCCCCGCCCATGCCAGACCTTGGTGATGGCACTTCACGGCCTCACTGACTTAAGGCGATGGCCTTAGAGGCCAACATGACCCTTGCCAGCAATTGAGAAAAAAAAAAACATATGGAAAAAAGAAAAAATGACAATGAAAGATTAATTTTTTTTAGAAAACTTAAAAATTCATCAATGATTTCTAGCCAATTTGCACAAGTTTAGAACTAAATTGACAAAATTGAACGATTTATAACTGTATTGACAGAAATGCAATAGATTTAGGACTCTTTTAGTATTTTTCATTGCGACGGTGTGTTACTAGGGCGGCCAGAATGCCATGTGAGAGGTTCCCAATAAAAACTAGCCGAAAGTACTATATTAGAATTTCGCATTAAGGCTTAGGACTAAATTGGCTAAATGAAAAGGTTTATAATTGAATTTGCAGTCATGCAATAAGTCTTTGGGATCGAGCGAGTAAATTCACCTCGATTTTCTTATGAAATGACCCCCCCCCCCCCCCCCCCGTTTGATTCGTATGTGCAGAAGGGATTTTGTTGAACGTCTTAAGGGAAATAAAAGATTATGTGGGATCAGTTTCAGATTAAGTGTCTTTATCAATCTCAATCAAGTCTAAACTCTCCAACGACAACCTCTCTTATATCTATATTTTATCAAACGGAACAACAATTAGTTTTACTACTTGGGTGAAGGTTTGAGATTGGTACGCTCCCCCCCTCTACGACCAGTCATGCCATGCCCTATCCCCACAATTTTCTCTTGCGTGGTCTTCGCATCCATCTATCTAGGTCTCGGGCTACTTGTTGTTCCTTCCCCGTGGCATCAATTTTCTCGGCTGTTTTCCCGTCCTTTCTTTATTTTCCGGGAAAGTCCTTGGACCGGTTGGAAAGTCGACGGTTGGTAGATCGGAAAAAAAAATCGACATCCCACATTACCAATCCCCGATCAGCGAGTCAATGGAATTATTTATTTCATCTGGGGACTCGCTGCACCAGCTCGGCATCTAAAGACTGGCCCGGTCAAACCATATCTTACAAATGTTTTTGCCTTCCATTTCGGATGGTTCTGGTTTGGGGATTCGGTCATCTGTTACTGTTCTTTCAATGCTCAACCACCACATGCGATCCATCGATTTGACACATTAAACGCAGTTCGAACACCTCCTCTGACGCATGAGCTAAACATTCAACGCGTCAATTTTTTTAAAAAAATATTTTTTACTATTTTTTTTGAATTTTTTAAATATTTTTCAAATAAAATTTTCTTTTTTTTCTTTTTATTTTTTATTTTTTTAGAGTTTGGACCAGTGGTTGGCAAGGCTACCAGCCCAAACCCCTAAAAAAAAGAAAATTAATAAAAGACAAACAAAATTATTGAAAGATTAAAAAATTCAAAATTCAAAAATATTAAAATATTTTTAGAAAATTGCTACATCAATTTTGGTTGGCTAATTGGATTGAATTGACATAGTTGTAAAAAATTTTAAACTCAATTGGCCAAAAATATTGAATTGATACAATTACAATAAATTTAAAATTTTTTTGATAATTTTTCCAAACTTTGGCCTTAGCTTAAAGTGCGGAAATATGCCGTTAGTGAGGCAAACAGGGGCATGAAATATTTGAACTTAGGGCCTCATACTATAATATCATGTGAGATTTTGTGGGATCACCGTCAACCGTTCTTAAAACTTAAGCTGCTAGATAAATGCATGATTTATTATTATTTGAATATTCTCACGCTCTCGACCAACAATGGACATTGATTATTCCCACTTGTATATACAAAGGGAAAATATGCAATAGTATGTGTAGCTAAGCCGGTTCTTTTATATTATCGAGATTATAAATAATAATTGCAGCTTGTGAAACGAGGTGGACAAGTACTTGCATTAATCTAGCTAAATCATAGCCAGAGGACAACGATTATCCGACATTTACACCAAGAGCAAAGTGTTTTTTTTTTTTCAAATGATGCCTGTACAAAGGTCCAGGAATTATAAAAGCGCTAGCATGTTTGGGACATTCTCAATCTCGATACCTTGGGACAATAAAGAAGTCTCTCCTCTTTCCGGTCGCTATGACTCCCATCTTCATTAATAAAAATTAAGGTTAATACCACGAAAAACTCTAAATTAGTACACGTGCGATAAATTTATCCCAAACTATTTTT